>MDKI01034291.1:0-31367 GCA_005239505.1 Nicotiana paniculata
GCCAGGCACCCCCTGGCGTTAGGGCTCTAAGGCCTGGGTAACGCCAGGCACCCCCTGGCGTTAAGGATCTAACGCCTGGGTAAGGCCAGGCTGGGTCAGGCTGTTTGGCTCTGCCGCCCGGCTATCGCCCGGGTGTCCCCTTCCGCGTAGTTTTCGACGTATTTGCATCCGTTTAGCCCCGTTTCCATTTCCAATTCACCTACACATAAAATAAACCCCATTAGGCACATACGACATGTATTTTATCATTAAAACACATAAAATGCAAGGTATATAATGCTTAAAATCATGAATTTTAGCCGCGCATCAGTAACCATAACAAATACTTCAAAATGATAAAGTTACATTATTTGGAATTTTATGGCAATTAAACTGGAATTCCGCCAGTCGTGCATGTGTTATCGCCTGCCATGGTCCAGGCAGGACGCCTTGGTATGGAACCGGTACCGGATTGCATGATATTTGTCCGGGACATCAAATATGACCCCAAGGAACCATAACCGATGCTTGGAAATGATCAAATTACATTTTTTTGAATTTTATGGCAATTAAACTGGAATTCCACCAGTCGTGCCTATATTATCGTCTGCCATGGTCCAGACCGGACGCCTTGGTACGGAGCCAGTACCGGATCCCATGATATTTGTGCGGGACATCAAATACGACCCAACGAACCATAACCAACGCTTCGAAATAATCAAGTTATAATTTTTGGAATTTTATGGCAATTAATTTGGAATTCCGCCAGTCGTGCGTGTATTATCGCCTGCCATGGTTCTGACCGGACGCCTTGGTACGTAGCCAGTACCGGATCACAAATTATTTGTCCGGGACATCAAATACGAGCCAAGACACCACAACCAACACTTTGAAATTATCAAGTTACATTTTTTTATCATTTTATGGAAATTAAACTGGAACTCTGCCAGTCGTGCCTGTATTATCCCCTACCATTGTCCAGGTCGGACGCCTTGGTACGGAGTCGATACCGGATAGCATGATATTTGTCCGGGACATCAAATACGACCCAAGGAACCATAACACACGCTTCGAAATGATCAAGTGGCATTTCTTGGCATTTTATGGCAATTAAACTGGAATTCTGCCAGTCGTGCATGTATTAGCGCCTACCATGGTCCACGCTGGACGCCTTGGTGCGGAGCCGGTACCGGATTGCAAGATATTTGTCAGGGATAGAAAATACTACCCAAGGAATCATAAACAACGCTTCGAAATTATCAAGTTACATTTTTTGGCATTTTATGGCAATTAAACTGGAATTCCTCCAGTCGTGCCTGTATTATCGCCTGTCATGGTCCAGGCCGGATGCCTTGGTACGGAGCCGGTACAGGATCGTATGTTTTTTGTATGGGACAACAAATATGACCCAAGGAACCATAACATATGCTTCGAAATGATCAAGTTACATTTTGTGGCATTTTATGGCAATTAAATTGGAATTCCGCGAGTCGTGCCTCTATTATCAAATGCCATGGTCTAGGTCGAACGCCTTGGTACAGAGCTGGTACGGGATAGCATGATATTCTTCCGAGACATCAAATATGACCCAAGCAACCATAATCAACGCTTCGAAATGATCAAGTTATATTTTTGGGATTTTATGGAAATTAAACTGGAATTTCGCTAGTCGTGCATGTAATATCGCCTGCCATGGTCCAGGCCGGATGCCTTGGTACGAAGCCGGTATCGGATCGCATGATAATTTTCCGGGACATCAAATACGACCCAAGGAACCATAACCAACATTTCGAAATGATCAAGTTACATTTTTGTCATTTTATGGCAATTAAACTGGAATTCCACCAGTCGTGCATGTAATATCGCCCGCCATGGTCCAGGCCAGATGCCTTGGTACGGAGCCGGTACCGGATCACATGATATTTGTCCGGGACAACAAATACGATCCAAGGAACCATAACCAACGCTTCAAAATGATCAATTTACATTTTTCTTCATTTTATGGAAATTAAACCGGAATTCCGCCAGTCGTGCCTGTATTATCGCCTGCCATGGTCCAGGTCAGATGCCTTGGTACGGAGCTGATAGCGAATTGCATGATGTTTTTCCAGGACAGAAAATACGACCCAAGGAACCAAAACTAACAGTTCGAAATGATCAAGTTACATTTTTTGGCATTTTATGGTAATTAAATTGGAATTCCTTGAGTCGTGCCTGTATTATCGCCTGCCATGGTCCAGCCCAGACGCCTTGGTACGGAGCTGGTACCTGATCGTATGATATTTGTCCGGAACATCAAATACGACCTGAGGAACCATAACCAATGCTTAGAAATGATCAAGTTACATTTTTTGGTATTTTATGGCAATAAAACTGGAATTTCGCCAGTCGTGCCTGTATTACCGCCTTCCATGGTCCAGGCCGGACGCCTTGGTACTGAGCCAGTACCCGATCACATGATATTTCTTCGGGACATCAAATACGACCCAAGGAACCATAACCAATGCTTAGAAATGATCAAGTTACATTGTTTGGAATTTTATGGCAATTAAACTGGAATTCCGCCAGTCGTGCATTTATTATCGCCTGCCATGGTCCAGGACGGACGCCTTGGTACAGAGCCGATACCAGATCGCATGATATTTGTCAGGGACAGAAAATATGACCCAAGGAACCATAACCAGGGCTTCGAAATGATCAAGTTACATTTTTTGGAATTTTAGGGAAATTAAATTGGTATTCCGCCAGTCGTGCCTGTATTATCGTCTGCCATGGTCCTGGTCGGACGCCTTGGTACGAAACCGGTACCGGATCGCATGATATTTGTCCGGGACATCAAATACGACCCAAGTAACCATAACCAACGCTTTTAAATTATCAAGTTATATTTTTCGTCCTTTTATGGCAATTAAACTGGAATTCCGCTAATCGTGCCTGTATTATCGCCTGCCATGGTCTATGCCGGACGCATTGGGGAGCCGGTACTGGATCGCATGATATTTTTCCGGGACATCAAATACGACCAAAGGAAGCATAACCAACGCTTCGAAATGATCAAGTCACATTTTCTGGCATTTTATGGCAATTAAACTAGAATTCCGCCAGTCGTGCATGTATTATCACTTGCCATGGTCCAGGCTGGACGCTTTGGTACGGAGCCGGTACCGGATCGCATGATATTTGTCCGTGACATCAAATATGACCCAAGGAACAATAACCAACGCTTCAAGTTATATTTTTTTGAATTTTATAGCAAATTAAACTGGAATTCTGCCAGTCGTGCCTATATTATCGCCTGCCATGGTGTAGACCGGACGCCTTGGTACAAAGCCGGTACCGGATCACATGATATTTATCCGGGACAGAAGATACGACCCAAGGAATCATAACTAACGCTTCGAAATGATCATTTTACATTTTTTGGCATTTTATGGCAATTAAACTCGAATTCCGCCAGTCGTGCCTGTATTATCGCCTTCCATGGTCCAGACCGGACGCCTTGGTACGGAGCCAGTACCGGATCACATGATATTAGTCCAGAACATCAAATACAACCCAAGGAACCACAACCAACACTTTTAAATGATCAAGTTACATTTTTTGGCATTTTATGGTAATTAAACTGGAATTCCGCCAGTCGTGCCTGTATTATCGCCTGCCATGGTCCAGACCGGACGCCTTGGTACGGAGCCAGTATCGTATCACATGATATTTGTCCGGTACATCAAATAAATGCAAGGAACCACAACCAACACTTTTAAATGATCAAGTTGCATTTTTTGGCATTTTATGGTAATTAAACTGGAATTCCACCAGTCGTGCCTGTATTATCCCCTGCCGTGGTCCAGGCCCGACGCCCTGTTACGGATCTAGTACCGGATAGTATTATATTTTTTCGTGACATCAAATACGACCCAAGGAACCATAACACACGCTTCGAAATGATCAAGTTACATTTTTTCGCAATTTATGGCAATTAAACTGGAATTCTGCCAATCGTGCATGTATTATCGCCTGCCATGGTCCAGGCCAGACGCCTTGGTCTGGAGCCATTAGCGGATCGCATGATGTTTTTCCGGGACAGCAAATACTACCCAAGGAACCATAACTAACGCTTCGAAATGATCAAGTTACATTTTTTGGAATTTTATCGAAATTAAATTGGAATTCCTTGAGTCGTGCCTGTATTATCGCCTGCCATGGTCCAGGCAAGACGCCTTGGTACGGAGCCGGTACCGGATCGCATGATATTTGTCTGGGACATCAAAACAACCTTAGGAACCATAGCCAACGCTTCAAAATGATCAAGTTACATTTTTTGTTATTTTATGGCAATGAAACTGGAATTCTGCCAATCGTGCCTGTATTATCGCATGCCATGGTCCAGGTCGGACGCCTTGGTACTGAGCCGGTACCCGATCGCATGATATTTATCCGGGACATCACATACGACCCAAGGAACCATAACCAACTCTTCGAAATGATCAAGTTACATTTTTTGGCATTTTATGGCAATTAAACTGGAATTCCGCCAGTCGTGCATGTATTGTCCCCTGCCATGGTCCAGGTCGGACGCCTTGGTACGGATCCAGTACCGGATAGCATGATATTTATCCGGGACATCAAATACGAACCAAGGAACCATAACCAACGCTTCGAAATGATCAAGTTACATTTTTTGTCATTTTACGGCAATTAAACTGGAATTCCGCTAGTCGTGCCTGTATTATCGCCTGCCATGGTTTAGGTCGGATGCCTTGGTACAGAGCCGGTACCGGATCGCATGATATTTGTCCGGGTCATCAAATACGACCCAAGGAACCATAACTAACGCTTCGAAATGATCAACTTACATTTTTTGGCATTATGGAAATTAAATTGGAATTCTTTGAGTCGTGCCTGTATTATCGCCTCTCATGGTCCAGGCGAGACGCCTTGGTACGGAGACGGTATCGGATCACATGATATTTGTCTGGGACATTTAATAAGACCTTAGGAACCATAACCATCGCTTCGAAATGATCAAGTTATATTTTGTGGTATTTTATGGCAATAAAACTAGAATTCCGCCAGTCGTGCCTGTATTATCGCCTGCCATGGTCCAGGCCTGACGCCTTTTTATGGTGGCGGTACCGGATCGCATGATAGTTTTCCTGGAGAGAAAATACGTCCCAAGGAACCATAACCAATGCTTCGAAAAGATCAAGTTACATTGTTTGGCATTTTATGGAAATTAAACTGGAATTCCGCCAGTCGTGCTTGTATTATTGCCTGCCATGATCTAGGTCGGACGGCTCGGTATGGAGCCGGTACCGAATCGTATGATATTTTTCCGGGACATCAAATATGTTCTTAGTAACCATAACCAACGTTTCGAAATGATCAAGTTACATTTTTTGGAGTTTTATGGCAATTGAACTGGAATTCCGCTAGTCGTGCATGTATTATCGCCTGGCATGGTCCAGGCTGGACTCCTTGGTATGGAGCCGGTACCGGATCACATGATATTTTTCCGGGACATTAAATACGATCCAAGGAACCATAAGCAACTCTTCGAATTGATCAAGTTACATTTTTTGTCATTTTATGGCTATTAAACTGGAATTCCGCCAGTCGTGCCTGTATTATCGCCATCCATGGTCCAGGCCGGATGCCTTGGTATAGAGCGTGTACCGGATCGCATGATATTTGTCCGGGACAGCAAATATGACCCAAAGAGACATAACCAACGCTTCGAAATGATCAATTTACATTTTTGGCATTTGATGTCAATTAAACTGGAATTCCGCCAGTCGTGCTTGTATTATCGCCTGCCATGGTCCATGCTGGACGCCTTGGTACGGAGCTCGTACCGGATTGCAAGATATTTGTCAGGGACATCAGATACTACCCAAGGAACCATAACATACTCTTTGAAATGATTAAGTTACATTTTTTGTCATTTTATGGCAATTAAATTGGAATTCCGTGAGTCGTGCCTCTATTATCGCCTGCCATGGTCTAGGTCGGACGCCTTGGTATATAGCTGGTACCGGATAGCATGATATTCTTTCGGGACATCAAATACGACCCAAATAACCATAATCAATGATTCAAAATGATCAAGTTACATTTTTGGCATTTTATGGAAATTAAACTGGAATTCCGCCAGTCGTGCATGTAATATCGCCCGCCATGGTCCAGGGCGGATGACTTGGTACGGAGTCGGTAATGTGTCGCATGATAACTGTCCGGGACATCAAATATGACCCATGGAACCATAACAAACACTTCGAAAAGATCAAGTTACATTTTTTGGCAATTTATGGCAATTAAACTGGAATTCCGCCAGTCGTGCATGTATTATCGCCTGCCATGGTCCAAGCCGGACGCCTTGGTACGGAGCCGGTACCGGATCGCATGACATTTGTCCGGGACATAAAACATGACCCAAGGAACCATAACCAACACTTTGAAATGATCAAGTTACATTTTTTGTCATTCTATGGCAATTAAACTGGAATTCCGCCTGTCTTGCCTGTATTATCACCTGCCATGGTTCAGACCAGACGCCTTGGCACGAAATTGTTAGCGGATCACATGATATTTTTCCGGGTCATCAAATACGGCCCAAGGAACCATAACTAATGCTTCGAAATGATCAAGTTACATTTTTTGGCATTTTATTGAAATTAAATTGGAATCCCTTGAGTCGTGCCTGTATTATCGCCTACCATGGTCCAGGCGAGACGCCTTGGTACGGAGCCTGTACCGGATCGCATGATATTTTTCCGGGACATCAAATAAGACCTTAGGAACCATAACCAACGCTTCGAAATGATCAAGTTATATTTTTTGGTATTTTATGGCAATAAAACTTGCATTCCGCCAGTCGTGCCTGTATTATCGCCTGCCATGGTCCAGGCCAGACGCCTTTTTATGGTGGCGGTACCGGATCGCATGATAGTTTTCCTGGAGAGAAAATACGACCCAAGGAACCATAACCAACGTTTCGAAAAGATCAAGTTACATTGTTTGGCATTTTATGGAAATTAAAGTGGAATTCCGCCAGTCGTGCCTTTATTATCGCCTGCCATGGTCTAGGCCGGACGCCTTCATATGGAGCCGGTACCGAATCGTATGATATTTGCCTGGGAAATCAAAGATGACCTTAGGAACCATAACCAACGTTTCGAAATGATCAAGTTACATTTTTTGGAATTTTATGGCAATTAATTTGGAATTCCGCTAGTCGTGCATGTATTATCGCCTGGCATGGTCCAGGCTGGACTCCTTGGTATGGAGCCGGTACCGGATCACATGATATTTTTCCGGGACATCAAATACGATCCAAGGAACCATAACCAACGATTCAAAATGATCAAGTTACATTTTTTGTCATTTTATGGCTATTAAGCTGGAATTCCGCCAGTCGTGCCTGTTTTATCGCCATCCATGGTCCAGGCCGGACGCCTTGGTATGGAGCGTGTACCGGATCGCATGATATTTTTTCGGGACATCAAATATGACCCAAAGAGACATAACCAATGCTTCGAAATGATCAATTTACATTTTTTGGCATTTTATGTCAATTAAACTGGAATTCCGCCAGTCGTGCTTGTATTATCGCCTGCCATGGTCCAGGATGGACGCCTTGGTACGGAGCCCGTACCGGATTGCAAGATATTTGTCAGGGATATCACATACTACCCAAGTAACCATAACATACGCTTTGAAATGATTAAGTTATATTTTTGGCATTTTATGGCAATTAAATTGGAATTCCGTGAGTCGTGCCTCTATTATCGCCTGCCATGGTCTAGGTCGGACGCCTTGGTATAGAGCCCGTACCGGATAGCATGATATTCTTTCAGGACATCAAATACGACGAACCATAATCAACTCTTCGAAATGATTGAGTTACATTTTTGGCATTTTATGGAAATTAAATTGGAATTCCGCCAGTCGTGCATTTAATATCGCCCGCCATGGTCCAGGCCGGACGACTTGGTACGGAGCCGGTAACGTATCGTATGATAATTGTCCGGGACATGAAATACGACCCACGGACCCATAACCAACACATCGAAATGATCAAGTTACATTTTTTTGTCATTTTATGGCAATTAAACTGGAATTCCGCCAGTCGTGCATGTAGTATCGCCCGCCATGGTCCAGGTCGGACGCCTTGGTACGGATCTGGTACCGGATAGCATGATATTTGTCCGGGACATCGAATACGACCCAAGGAACCATAACCAACGCTTCGAAATGATCAAGTTACATTTTTTGGCATTTTATGGCAATTAAACTGGAATTCCGCCAGTAGTGCCTGTATTATAGCCTGCCATGGTCCAAGCCAGACGCCTTGGTACGGAGCCGGTACCGGATGGCATGATGTTTTTCTGGGACAGCAAATACGACCCAAGGAACCATAACTAACGCTTCGAAATGATCAAGTTACATTTTTTGGCATTTTATGGCAATTAAACTGGAATTCCTTGAGTCGTGCCTGTATTATCGCCTGCCATGGTCCAGGCCAGACGCCTTGGTACGGAGCCGGTACCGTATCACATGATATTTTTTTTCCGGGACATCAAATACGACTCAAGGAACCATAACCAACGCTTCGAAATGATCAAGTTACATTTTTTGTCATTTTATGGCTATTAAACTGGAATTCCGCCAGTGGTGCCTTTATTATCGCCATCCATGGACCAGGCCTGACGCCTTGGTATGGAGCATGTACCGGATCGCAAGATATTTTTCCTAGACATCAAATATTACCCAAAGAACCATAACCAACGCTTCCAAATGATCAATTTACATTTTTTGGCATTTTATGTCAATTAAACTGGAATTCCGCCAGTCGTGCATGTATTATCGCCTGCCATGGTCCAAACCGGACGCATAGGTACGGAGCCAGTACCGGATCGCACGATATTTGTCCGGGACATCAAATACGGCCCAAGGAACCACAATCAATGCTTTGAAATGATCAAGTTACATTTTTTGGCATTTGGTGGCAATTAAACTGGAATTCCGCTAGTCGTGCATGTATTATCGCCTGGCATGGTCCAGGCTGCACTCCTTGGTATGGAGCCGGTACCGGATCGCATGATATTTTTTCGGGACATCAAATACAATCCAAGGAACCATAACCAACGCTTCGAAATGATCAAGTTACATTTTTTATCATTTTATGGAAATTAAACTGGAATTCCGCCAGTCGTGCCTGTATTATCGCCTGTCATGGTCCAGGATGGACGCCTTGGTATGGAGGCGGTACCGGATCGCATGATATTTGTCTAGGACATCAAATATGACCCAAGGAACCATAACACACGCTTCATGTATTATCGCCTGCCATGGTCCAGGCTGGAAAACTTTGTACGGAGCCGGTACCGGATCGCATGAAATTTCTCCGGGACATCAAATACGACCCAAGGAACCATAACCAACGGTTCGAAATGATCAAGTTACATTTTTGGCATTTTATGGAAATTAAACTGGAATTCCGCCAGTGGTGCATGTAATATCGCCCACTATGGTCCAGGCCGGACGACTTGGTACGGAGCCGGTAACGTATCGTATGATAATTGTACGGGACATAATATACGACCCAAGGAACCATAACCAACACTTCGAAATGATCAAGTTACATTTTTTGTCATTTTATGGCAATTAAACTGGAATTTCGCCAGTCGTGCATGTAATATCGCTCGCCATGGTCCAGGCCGGATGCCTTGGTACGGATCTGGTACCGGATCGCATGATATTTTTCCGGGACATCGAATACGACCCAAGGAACCATAACCAACGCTTAAAAATGATCAAGTTACATTTTTGGCATTTTATGGCAATTAAACTGGAATTCCGCCAGTCGTGCCTCTATTATAGCCTGCCATGGTCCAAGCCAGACGCCTTGGTACAGCGCCAGTACCGGATCGCATGATGTTTTTCTGGGACAACAAGTACGACCTAAGGAACCATAACTAACGCTTCGAAATGATCAAGTTACATTTTTTGGCGATTTTATGGCAATTAAACTGGAATTCCTTGAGTCGTGCCTGTATTATCGCCCGCCATGGTCCAGGTCGGACGCCTTGGTACGGATCTGGTACCGGATAGCATGATATTTGTCCGGGACATTGAATACGACCCAAGGAACCATAACCAACGCTTCGAAATGATCAAGTTACATTTTTTGTCATTTTATGGCAATTAAACTGGAATTCCGCCAGTAGTGCCTGTATTATAGCCTGCCATGGTCCAAGCCAGACGCCTTGGTACGGAGCCGGTACCGTATCGCATGATATTTTTCCGGGACATCAAATACTACCCAAGGAACTATAACCAACTCTTCAAAATGATCAAGTTACATTTTTTAACATTTTATGGCTATTAAACTGGAATTCCGCCAGTGGTGCCTGTATTATCGCCATCCATGGACCAGGCCTGACGCCTTGGTATGGAGCATGTACCGGATCGCATAACATTTGTCCGAGACATCAAATATTACCCAAACAACCATAACCAACGCTTCAAAATGATCAATTTACATTTTTTGGCATTTTATGTTAATTAAACTGGAATTCCGCCAGTCGGGCTTGTATTATCGCCTGCCATGGTCCAGACCGGACGCCTTGGTACGGAGCCAGTACCGCATTGCATGATATTTGTCCGGGACATCAAATACGGCCCAAGGAACCACAACCAACGCTTTGAAATGATCAAGTTACATTTTTTGGCATTTGATGGCAATTAAAATGGAATTCCGCTAGTCGTGCCTGTATTATCCCTTGCCATGGTCCAGGCCGGACGCCTTGGTACGGAGCCGGTACTGGATAGCATGATATTTGTCCGGGACATCAAATACGACCAAAGGAACCATAACCAACGCTTCGAAATGATCAAGTTACATTTTTTGTCATTTTATGGCTATTAAGCTGGAATTCCGTCAATCGTGCATGTATTATCGCCATCCATGGTCCAGGCCGGACGCCTTGGTATGGAGCGTGTACCGGATCACATGATATTTGTCCGGGACATAAAATATGACCCAAAGAGACATAACCAACACTTCGAAATGTTCAATTTACATTTTTTGGCATTTTATGTCAATTAAACTGGAATTTCGCCAGTCGTGCTTGTATTATCGCCTGCCATGGTCCAGGCTGGACGCCTTGGTACGGAGCCCGTACCGGATTGCAAGATATTTGTCAGGGATATCAGATACTACCCAAGGAACCATAACATACGCTTTGAAATGATTAAGTTACATTTTTGGCTTTTATGGCAATTAAATTGGAATTCCGTGAGTCGTGCCTCTATTATCGCCTGCCATGGTTTAGGTCGGACGCCTTGGTATTGAGCCGGTAACGTATCGTATGATAATTGTCAGGGACATCAAATACGTCCCAAGGAACCATAACCAACATTTCAAAATGATCAAGTTACATTTTTTGTCATTTTATGGCAATTAAACTGGAATTCCGCCAGTCGTGCCTGTATTATCGCCTGTCATGGTCCAGGCCGGACTCCTTGGTATGGAGCCGGTACCGGATCACATGATATTTTTCCGGGAAATCAAATACGATCCAAGGAACCATAACCAACGCTTCGAAATTATAAAGTTACATTTTTGTCATTTTATGGCTATTAAACTGGAATTTTGCCAGTCGTGCCTATATTATTGCCGCCATGGTTCAGGTCGATGCCCTGGTAAGTATCCAGTACCAGATCGCATGATATTTGTCCGGGACATCAAATATGACCCAAGGAACCATAACCAATGCTTCGAAATGATAAAGTTACATTTTTGGCATTTTATGGCAATTAAACTGGAATTCCTCCGGTCGTGCCTATATTATCGCCTGCCATGGTCCAGGTCAAACGCCTTGGTACAGAGCCGGTATCGGATCACATGATATTTGTTCGGGACATCAAATATGACCGAAGGAACCATAACACACGCTTTGAAATGATCAAGTTACATTTTTTGGCAATTTATGGCAATTAAACCGGAATTCTGCCAGTCGTGCATGTATTATCGCCTGCCATGGTCCAGGCCAGACGCCTTGGTACGTAGCCACTATCGGATCGCATGATATTTCTCTGGCACATCAAATACGACCCAAGGAACCATAACCAACGCTTCAAAATGATCAAGTTACATTTCTTGGCCTTTTATGGCAAATAAACTGGAATTCTACCAGTCGTCCGTGTATTATCGCCTGCCATGGTCCAGGTCAGACGCCTTTGTACGGAGCCAGTACTGTATCGCGTGATATTTTTCCGGGACAGAAAATACGACCCAAGGAACCATAACCACCGCTTCGAAATGATCAAGTTATATCTTTTGGCATTTTATGACAATTAAGCTGGAATTCTGCCAGTCGTGCCTGTATTATCGCCTGCCATGGTCCAGGATGGATGCCTTGGTACGGAGGCGGTACCGGATCGCATGATATTTGTCCGGGACATCAAATATGACCCAAGGAACAATAAACAATGCTTCAAAATGATCAAGTTACATTTTTTTGAATTTTATGGCAATTAAACTGGAATTCCCCTAGACATGTAAGTATTATCGCCTGCCATGGTCCAGGCCGGAAACATTTGTATGAAGGCGGTACCGGATCACATGAAATTTCTCTGGGACACCAAATACGACCCAAGGAACCATAACCAACGCTTCAAAATGATCAAGTCACATTTCTTGGCATTTTATGACAATTAAATTGGAATTCTGCTAGTCGTGCCTGTATTATCGCCATCCATGGTCTAAGCCGGACGCCTTGGTATGTAGCCGGTACCGGATCGCATGATATTTGTCTAGGACATTAAATACGACCCAAGTAACCATAACCAACGCTTCGAAATGATCAATTTACATTTTTTGACATTGTATGGCAATTAAACTGGAATTCCTCCAGCCGTGCCTATATTATCGCCTGCCATGGTCAAGACCGGATGCCTTGGTACGGAGCCAGTACCAGATCACATGATATTTGTCCGGGACATCAAATACGACCCAAGGTACCACAACCAACACATCGAAATGATCAAGTTACATTTTTTGGCATTTTATGGCAATTAAACTGGAATTCCGCCAGTCGTGCCTTTATTATCGCCTGCCATGGTCCAGGCCGGACGCCTTGGTACGGAGCTGGTACCAGATAGCATGATATTTGTCCGGGACATCAAATACGACCAAAGGAACTACAACACACGCTTCAAAATGATGAAGTTACATTTTTTGGAATTTTATGGCAATTAAACTGGAATTCCCCTAGACGTTTAAGTATTATCGCCTGCCATGGTCCAGGCCGGACAACTTTGTACGGAGCCGGTACCGGATCGCATGAAATTTCTATGGGACATCAAATACGACCCAAGGAACCATAACCAATGCTTCAAAATGATCAAGTCATATTTCTTTGAAATTTATGGCAATTAAATTGGAATTCCGCCAGTCGTGCCTGTATTATCGCCTTCCATGGTCCAGGCAAGACGCCTTGGTACAAAGACGGTACCAGAGCACATGATATTTTTTTGAGACAGAAAATACGACCCAAGGAACCATAATCAACGCTTCGAAATGATCAAGTTACATTTTTTGGTATTTTATGGCAATTAATCTGGAATTTTGCTAGTCGTGCCTGTATTATTGCCTGCCATGGTTCAGGCCGACGCCTTGGTACGGATCCAGTACTAGATTGCATGATATTTTTCCGGGACATCATATACGACCTAAGGAACCATAACCAATGCTTCGAAATGATCAAGTTATATTTTTTTGAATTTTATGGCAATTAAACTGGAATTCCTCCAGTCGTGCCTGTATTATCGCCTGCCATAGTCCAGGTCGGACGCCTTAGTACAGAGCCGGTACCGGATCACATGATATTTGTCCGGGACATCAAATACGACCCAAGGAACCATAATCAACGCTTCGAAATGATCAAGTTACATTTTTTGGCATTTTATGGCAATTTAACTGGAATTCCTCCAGTCGTGCCTGTATTATCGCCTACCATGGTCCAGGTCGGACGCCTTGGTACAGAGCCGGTACCGGATCGCATGATATTTGTCCTTGACATCAAATATGACCCAAGGAACCATAAATAGCACTTCGAAATGATCAAGTTACATTTTTTGGCATTTTATGACAATTAAACTGGAATTCTGCCAGTCATGCCTGTATTATCGCCTGCCATGGTCGAGGCCGGACACCTTTGTACTGAGCCGGTACAGGATCGCATGATATTTTTTTACAAGACATCAAATACGACCCAAGGAACCACAACCAACGCTTCGGAATGATCAAGTTACATTTTTTGGCATTTTATGGCAATAAACTGGAATTCCGCCTGTCGTACCTGTATTATCGCCTGCCATGGTCCAGATCGGAGGCCATGGTCTGGAGTCGGTACTGGATCACATCGTATTTGTCCGGGACATCAAATACAACCTAAGAAACCACAACCAACGCTTCGAAATGATCAAGTTACATTTTTTGCATTTTATGGCAATTAAACTGGAATTCCGCCAGTCGTGCCTTTATTATCGCCTTTCATGGTCCAGGCCGGACGCCTTAGTACGGAGCCGGTAACGGAGAGCATGATATTTGTCCAGGAAAGAAAATACGATCCAAAGAACCATAACCAGTGCTTCAAAATGATCAAGTTACATTTTTTGGCATTTTATGGAAATTAAACTGGAATTCCGCTAGTCGTGCCTGTAGTATCGCCTGCCATGGTCCAGACCAGACTCCTTGGTACGGAGCCGGTACCGGATCGCATGATAATTTTACGGGACATCAAATACGACCCAAGGAACCATAACCAATTCTTCGAAATGATCAAGTTACATTTTTTGGTATTTTATGGCAATTAAACTGGAATTTAGCCAGTCGTGCTTGTATTATTGCCTACCATGGTCCAGGCCGACGCCTTGGTAAGGAGCCAGTACCAGATCGCATGATATATTTTTCGGGACATCAAATACGACCCAAGGAACCATAACCAGTGCTTCGAAATGATCAAGTTACAATTTTTGGTATTTTAAGGAAATTAAACTGGAATTCTGCCAACCATGCGTGTATTATCGCCTGCTATGGTCCAGGCCGAATGCCTTTGTACTGAGCCGGTACCGGATCGCATGATACCTTTTTACAGGACATCAAATACGACCCAAGGAACCATAACCAGTGCTTCAAAATGATCAAGTTACATTTTTTGGCATTTTATGGCAAGTAAACTGGAATTCCGCCAGTCGTGCCTGTATTATCGCCTACCATGGGCCAGTCCGGACTCCGTGGTACGGAGCCGGTACCGGATCACATGATATTTTTACGGGACATCAAATACAACTGAAGGAACCACAACCAACGCTTCGAAATGATTAAGTTACATTTTTTTGCATTTTATAGCAATTAAACTGGAATTCCTCCACTCGTGCCTGTATTATCGCCTACCATGGTCCAGACTGGAAGCTTTGGTACGGAGCCAGTACCGGATCGCATAATATTTTTCTGGAACATCAAATACAACCCACTGAACCACAACCAATGCTTTGAAATGATCGAGTTACATTTGTTTGGATTTTATGGCAATTAAACTGGAATTTCGCCAATCGTGCCTGTATTATTGCCTGCCATGGTTCAGGCCGGACGCCTTGGTACGGAGCCGGTACCGGATCGCATGATATTTTTTCGGGACATCAAATACGACCCAAGGAACCATAAACAACGCTTCGAAATGATCAAGTTACATTTTTTGGCATTTTATGGCAATTAAACTGGAATTCTGCGAGTCGTGCCTGTATTATCGCCTCACATGGTCCATGCTAGACCTCTTGGTACGGAGCCGCTACTGTAACGCATGATATTTCTTCGAGATATCAAATACGACCTTAGGAACCATTACCAATGCTTCGAAATGATCAAGTTACCTTTTTGGCATTTTATGACAATGAAACTGGAATTCCGCCAGTCGTGCATGTATTAATGCCTACCATAGTCCAGATCGGATGCGTTGGTACGGAGCCAGTACCGGATAGAATGATATTTATCCGGGACATCAAATACGACCCAAGGAACTATAACAACGCTTCGAAATGATCAAGTTACATTTTTTGGCATTTTATAGTAATTAAACCGAACTTCTGCCAGTCGTGCCTGTATTATCGCCTGCCATGGTCCAGTCTGCACGTCTTGGTACGGAGCCGGTATCGGATCACATGATATTCTTTCGAGGCATCAAATACGACCCAAGGAACCATAACCACTTCTTCGAAATGATCAAGTTACATTTTTTGGCATTTTATGGCAATTAAAATAGAATTTCGCCAGTCGTGCCTGTATTATCGCCTGCCATGGTCCATGCCGGACGCCTTGGTACAGAGCCGGTATCGGATCGCATGATATTTGTCCGAGACATCAAATACAACTCAAGGAACCATAACCAGTGCTTCGAAATGATCAAGTTACATTTTTGGCATTTTATGGCAATTAAAATAGTATTTCGCCAGTCGTGCCTGTATTATCGCCTGCCATGGTCCATGCCGGACGCCTTGGTACGGAGCCGGTACTGGAATGCATGAAATTTCTCCAGGACATCAAATACGACCCATGGAACCATAACCAATGCTTCGAAATGATCAAGTTACATTTTTTGTCATTTTATGGATATTAAACTGGAATTCTGCCGGTCGTGCTTGTATTATCGCCTGCCATGGTCTAGGTCGGACGCCTTGGTACGGAGCCGGTACCGGATCACATGATATATTTACGGGACATAAAATACGACTCAAGGAACAACAACCAATGCTTCGAAACGATCAAGTGACTTTTTTTGGCATTTTATGGCAATTAAACTGGAATTCCACCACTCGTGTCTATATTATCACCTGCCATGGTCCAGACCGGAGGCCTTGGTACGAAGCCGATACCGGATCGCATGATATTTTTTCTGGGACACCAAATACGACCCAAGGAACCATAACCAATGCTTCGAAATGATCAAGTTACATTTTTTGGCATTTTATAGTAATTAAACCGAAATTCCGCATGTTGTGCCTGTATTATCGCCTGCTATGGTCCAGGTTGGACGTCTTGGTACGGAGCCAGTATCAGATCTCATGATATTTGTCCGATACATCAAATACAACCTAAGGAACTATAACCCGTGCTTCAAAAGATCAAGTTACATTTTTTGGCAGTTTATGGCAATTAAACTGGAATTCCGCCAGTCGTGCCTGTATTACCGCCTGCCATGGTCCAGGCCGAACGCCTCGGTACGGAGCCGGTACCGAATCACATGATATTTGTCCGGGACATCAAATACGACCTTAGGAACCATAACCAACACTTCGAAATGATCAAGTCAAGTTTTTTGACAATGAAACTGGAATTTCGCCAGTCGTGCCTGTATTATCACCTACCATGGTCTAGGTCGGACGCCTTGGTACGGAGCCGGTACCGGAACACATGATATTTCTCCGGGACATCAAAACGACCTTATAAACCATAACCAATGCTTCGAAATGATCAAGTTAAATTTTTTTGTTATTTTAAGACAATGAAACTGGAATTCCGCCAGTCATGCCTGTATTAACGCCTGCCATGGCCCAGGCCGGACGCCTTGGTACGGAGCCGGTATCGGATAGAATGATATTTATCCAAGACATTAAATACGATCCAAGGAACCATAACCAACGCTTCGAAAGGATCAAGTTACATTTTTTGGCATTTTATGGATATTAAACTGGAATTCCGTCGGTCGTGCTTGTGTTATCGCCTGCCATGGTCCAAGTCGGACGCCTTGGTACGGAGACGGTTCCGGATCGCATGATATTTGTCCGGGAAAGAAAATACAACTCAAGGAACCATAACCCACCCTTCGAAATGATCAACTTACATTTTATGGCATTTTATGGTAATTAAATTGGAATTCCACCAGTCGTGCCTGTATTATTGCCTACCATAGTTCAGGCCAGACGCCTTGGTACGAATCCAGTTCCAGATCTCATGATATTTTTCCTGGACATCAAATACGACCCAAGGAACCATAACCAACGCTTCGAAATGATGAAGTTACATTTTTGGCAATTTATAGTAATTAAACCGAAATTCCGCCAGTCGTGCATGTATTATCGCCAGCCATGGTCCAGGCTAGATGTCTTGGTATGAAGCCGGTACCGGATCGCATGATATTTGTTCGAGAAATCAAATAAGACCCAAGGAACCATAACCAGTGCTTTAAAATGATCAAGTTAAATTTTTTTGCATTTTATGGCAATTAAACTGGAATTCCGCCAGTCGTGCCTGTATTATCGCCTGCCATGGTCCAGGCTGGACTCCTTGGTACGGAGCCGGTACTGGATCACATGATATTTTTACGGGACATCAAATACGACCCAAGGAACAACAACCAACTCTTCGAAATGATCAAGTTAATTTTTTGGCATTTTATGGCAATTAAACTGGAATTCCGCGAGTCGTGCCTTTATTATCTCCTGCCATGGTCAGGCCAGACGCCTTGGTACGGAGCCAGTACCGGATCGCATGATATTTTTTCGGCACATTAAATATGACCCAAGGAACCATAACACATGCTTCGAAATGATCAAGTTACATTTTTTGGGATTTTATGGAAATTAAACTGGAATTCCCCATATCGTGCCTATATTATCGCCTGACATGGTCTAGGCTGGACGGCTTGGTACAAAGTCGATACTAGATAGCATGATATTTGTCCGGGACATCAAATACGACCCAAGGAACCATAACCAACTCTTCAAAATGATCAAGTTACATTTTTTGGCATTTTATGGAAATTAAACTGGAATTCCGCCAGTCATGCATGTATTATCACTTGCCATGGTCTAGGCTGGACGTCTTGGTACCGAGCCGGTACTGGATCGTATGATATTTGTCCGAGACAGAAAATACGACCCAAAGAACCATAAATAGTGCTTCAAAATGATAAGATTACATTTTATGGCATTTTATGGCAATTAACTGGAATTCCGCCAGTCGTGCCTGTATTATCGCCTGCCATGGTCCAGGCTGGACTCCGTGTTACGGAGCCCGTACCGGATTACATGATATTTGTACGGGACATCAAATACGACCCAAGGAACCACAAACAACTCTTCGAAATGATCAAGTTACATTTTTTGTCATTTTATGACAATTAAATTGGAATTCCGCTAGCCGTGCCTGTATTATCGCCTAACATGGTCCAAATCGGACGCCTTGGTACGGAGCGAGTACCGGATCGTATGATATTTTCTCGGGACATCAAATACAACCCAAGGAACCACAACTAACGCATCGAAATGATCAAGTTACATTTTTTGGTATTTTGTGGCAATTAAACTGGAATTTTGCCAATCGTGCCTGTATTATTGCTTGCCATGGTTCAGGCCGGACGCCTTGGTACGGTGCCGGTACGGGATCGCATGATATTTTTCCAGGACATCAAATACGACCCAAGGAACCATAACCAATGCTTCGAAATGATCAAGTAATATTTTTTGGCATTTTATGGCAATTAAAATGGAATTCCGCCAGTCGTACCTGTATTATAGCCTTCAATGGTCCATGCAAGACGCCTTGGTACGAAGCCGGTACCAAAACGCATGATATTTCTCCGGGACATCAAATACGACCTTAGGAACCATAACCAACGCTTTGAAATTATCAAGTTACATTTTTTGGCATTTTATGGGAATGAAACTGGAATTCCGCCAGTCGTGCATGTATTAACGCCAGCCATGGTCCAGGCCGGATACCTTGGTACGGAGCCGATACCAGATAGAGTGATATTTATCTGGGAGATCAAATACGACTCAAGGAACCATAACCAACGCTTCGATTTGATCAAGTTACATTTTTTGGAAATTTATGGATATTAAAATGGAATTCCGCCGGTCGTGCTTGTATTATCGCCTGCCATGGTCCAGGTCGGACGCCTTGGTACGGAGCCGGTACGGGATAGAATTATATTTATCCGTGGCATCAAATACGACCCAAGGAACCATAACCAACGCTTCGAAATTATCAAGTTACATTTTTCTGCATTTTATTGATATTAAACTGGAATTTCGCCGGTCGTGCTTGTATTATCGCCTGCCTTGGTCCAGGTCAGACGCCTTGGTACGGAGCCGGTTCCGGATCGCATTATATTTTTCCGGGAAAGCAAATATGACCCAAGGAACCATAACCGACCCTTCGAAATGATCAAATTACATTTTTTGGCATTTTATGATAATTAAACTGGAATTCCGCCAGTCGTACCTGTATTATTGCCTACCATGGTTCAGGCCAGACGCCTTGGTACAGAGCCGGTACCAGGTCTCATGATATTTTTCCGAGGCGTCAAATACGACCCAAGGAACCATAACAACCACTTCGAAATGATTAAGTTACATTTTTTGGCATTTTATAGTAATTAAACCGAAACTCCGCCAGTCGTGCCTGTATTATCGCCTACCATGGTCCTGGCTGGACCTCTTGGTATGAAGCTGGTACCGGATCACATGATATTTGTCTGAGACATCAAATACGACCCAAGGAACCATAAACAGTGCTTCGAAATGATCAAGTTACATTGCATTTTATGGCAATTAAACTGGAATTCCGCCAGTCGTGCCTATATTATCGCCTGCCATGGTCCAGGCCGGACTCCTTGGTTTGGAGCCGGTACCGGATCACATGATATTTGTAAAGGACATCAAATACAACCCAAGGAACAACAACTAACGCTTCGAAATGATCAAGTTACATTTTTTGGCCTTTTATGGCAATTAAACTGGAATTCCGCTAGTCGTGCCTATATTATCGCCCGCCATGGTCCAGACCGGATGCCTTGGTATGTAGCCGGTACCGGATCGCATGATATTTTTTTGGGAAATCAAATACGACCCAAGGGACCATAACCAATGCTTCGAAATGATCAAGTTACATTTTTTGGCTTTTTATAGTAATTAAACCGAAATTCCGCCAGTCATGCTTGTATTATCGCCTGCCATGGTCTAGGCTGGACGTCTTGGTATGGAGCCAGTACCGGATCGTAGGATATATGTCTGAGACATCAAATACGACCCAAGGAACCATAACCAGTGCTTCAAAATGATCAAGTTACATTTTTTGGCATTTTATGGCAATTAAACTGGAATTCTGCCAGTCGTGCCTGTATTATCGCCTGCCATGGTCCAGGGCGGACGCCTCGGTAAGGAGCCGGTATTGGATCACATGATATTTGTCCGGAACATCAAATGCAACCTTAGGAACCATAACAAACGCTTCGAAATAGTCAGGTTACATTTTTTGGCAATGAAACTGGAATTCCTCCAGTCGTGCCTGTATTATCGCCTGCCATGGTCCAGGTCGGACGCCTTGGTGCGGAGCCGGTACCGGATCAAAGGATATTTGTACGAGACATCAAATACGACCCAAGGAACCATAACTAGCGCTTCTAAATGATCAAGTTACATTTTTTGGCATTTTATGGCAATTAAACTGGAATTTCGCCTATTGTGCCTGTATTATCCCCTGCCATGGTCCAGATCGGAGGCCATGGTATGGAGCCGGTACCGGATCACTTGATATTTTTCCGGGACATCAAATACAACCTTAGGAACCATAACCAACGTTTTGAAATGATCAAGTTACTTTTTTGGCATTTTATGACAGTGAAACTAGATACCGCCAGTCGTGCCTGTATTATCGCCTGCTATGGTCCAGGCGGGACGCCTTGGTACGGAGCTTGTATCGGATATCATTATATTTATCCGGGACATCAAATAAGACTGAAGGAACCATAACCAACGCTTCGAAATTATCAAGTTACATTTTTGGCATTTTATGGCAATTAAACTGGAATTCCACCAGTCGTGCATGTATTATCGCTTGCCATGGTCCAGGCAGGACACCTTGGTATGGAGCTGGTACCGGATCGCACGATATTTGTTCGAGACATCAAATATGATCCAAGTAACCATAACAAATGCTTCGAAATGATCAAGTTACATTTTTTAGCATTAAATGGCAATTAAACTGGAATTCCGCTAGTCGAGCATGTATTATCGCCTACCATGGTCCAGGTCGGACGCCTTGGTACGGACCCAGTACCGGATCTCATTATATTTGTCCGGGACAGAAAATACGACCCAAGGAACCACAACCAAGGCTTCGAAATGATCAAGTCACATTTTTTGGCATTTTATGGCAATTAAACTAGAATTCCGCCAATCGTTCCTGTATTATCGCCTGCCATGGTCCAGGCCGGACGATTTGGTATGGAGCCGGTATCGGATAGCATGACATTTTTTCGGGACATTTAATATGACCCAAGGAACCATAACACACGCTTCGAAATGATCAAGTTACATTTTTTTCCATTTTATGGCAATTAAACTGGAATTCCCCCAATCGTGCCTAGCATGATATTTGTCTGAGATATCGCCTGACATGGTCTAGGTCGGACGCCTTGGTATGGAGCCGGTACCGCATAGCATGATTTTTATCCGAGACATCAAATACAACCCAAGGAACAATTACCAATGCTTTGAAATGATGAAGTTACATTTTTGTGCATTTTATGGAAATTAAATTGGAATTCCGCCAGTCGTGCATGCATTATCGCCTGCCATGGTCCAGGCTGGACGCCTTGGTATGGAGCCAGTACCGGATCGCATTATATTTTTCCGGGACATCAAATATGACCCAAGGAACCATAACCAACGCTTCGAAATGATCAAGTTAAATATTTTGGCATTTTATGGCAATTAAAATAGAATTCCGCCAGTCGTGCCTGTGTTATAGCCTTCAATGGTCCATGCAAGACGCCTTGGTACGAAGCCGGTACCAGAACGCATGATATTTCTCCGGGACATCAAATACGACCTTAGGAACCATAACCAACGCTTTGAAATTATAGCGTTACATTTTTTGGTATTTTATGACAATGAAACTGGAATTCCGCCAGTCGTGCATGTATTAACGCCTGCATGGTCCAGGCCGGATGGCTTGGTACGGAGCCGGTACCGGATAGAGTGATATTTATCTGGGACATCAAATACGACCTAAGGAACCATAACCAACGCTTCAAAATGATCAAGTTACATTTTTTGGAATTTAATGGATATTAAAATGGAATTCCGCCGGTCGTGCTTGTATTATCGCCTGCCAAGGTCCAGGTCGGACGCCTTGGTACGGAGCTTGTACCGGATCGCCTGATATTTTTCCGGGACATGAAATATGACCCAAGGAACCATAACCAATGCTTCGAAGTTATCAAGTTACATTTTTTGGCATTTATAGCAATTAAACTGGAATTCCGCCAGTCGTGCCTGTATTATCGCCATCCATGGTCCAGACCGGACGCCTTGGTACGGAGCTAGTATCGGATCACATGATATTTGTTCGAGATATCAAATACAACCCAAGGAACCATAACCAACGCTTCGAAATGATCAAGTTAAATTTTTTGGCATTTTATGGCAATTAAAATGTAATTCAGCCATTCGTGCCTGTATTATAGCCTTCAATGGTCCATGCAAGACGCCTTGGTACGAAGCCGGTACCAGAACACATGATATTTCTCCGGGACATCAAATATGACCCAAGGAACCATAACCAACGCTTCGAAATGATCAAGTTAAATTTTTTGGCATTTTATGGCAATTAAAATGTAATTCAGCCATTCGTGCCTGTATTATAGCCTTCAATGGTCCATGCAAGACGCCTTGGTACGAAGCCGGTACCAGAACACATGATATTTCTCCGGGACATCAAATATGACCTTAGGAACCATAACCAACTCTTCGATATTATTAAGTTACCTTTTTTGTCATTTTATGACAATGAAACTAGAATTCCGCCATGCGTGCATGTATTAACGCCTGCCATGGTCCAGGCCGGATGCCTTGGTAAGAAGCCGGTACCGGATAGAGTGATATTTATATGGGAGATCAAATACGACCCAAGGAACCATAACCAACGCTTCGAAATGATCAAGTTACATTTTTTGGAATTTTATGGATATTAAAATGGAATTCCGCCAGTCGTTCTTGTATTATCGCCTGCCATGGTCCAGGTCGGACGCCTAGGTACGGAGACGGTACCGGATCGCTTGATATTTTTCCGGGACATGAAATACGACCCAAGGAACTATAACCAACGCTTCAAAATGATCAAGTTACATTTTTGGCATTTTATAGTAATTAAACCGAAATTCCGCCAGTCGTTCTGACATTAAATATGACCCAAGGAACATTAACCAAGGCATCGAAATGATCAAGTTACATTTTTGGCATTTTATAGTAATTAAACCGAAATTCCGCCAGTCGTGCCTATATTATCGCCTGCCATGGTCTAGGCTGGACGTCTTGGGACGGAGACGGTACCGGATCGCATGATATTTGTCCGAGACATAAAATACGACCCAAGGAACCATAACCAGTGCTTCAAAATGATCAAGTTACATTTTTTGGCATTTTATGGCAATTAAAATGGAATTCCGCCAGTCGTGCCTGTATTATCGCCTACCGTGGTCCATGTCGGACGCCTTGGTACGGAGCCGGTACTGGAACGCATGAAATATCTCCGGGACATCAAATACGACCTTAGGAACCATAACCAACGCTTCTAGATGATTAAGTTACATTTTTTGGCATTTTATGGCAATTAAACTGGAATTCCGCCAGTCGTGCCTGTATTATCCCCTGCCATGGTCCAGGCCGGACGCCTTGGTACTAAGCTGGTACCCGATCACTTGATATTTCTCCGGGACAACAAATACCTCCCAAGGAACCATAACCGACTTCGAAATGATCAGGCTACATTTTATAGCATTTTGTGGCAATTAAATTGGAATTCCACCATTCGTGCCTGTATTATTGCCTGCTATGGTCCAGGCCGGACGCCTTGGTACGGAGCCGGTACCAGATAGCATGATATTATTCCGGGACTTCAAATACGACCCAAGGAACCATAACCAACGCTTCGAAATGATCAAGTGATATTTTTGGGCATTTTATGGCAATTAAACTGGGATTCCGCCAGTCGTTCCTGTATTATCGCCTGCCATGGTCCAGGCCAGACGCCTTGGTACATAGCCGGTACTGGATAATAGTCTATTTTTCCGGGACATCAAATACGACCCAAGGAACCATAACCAATGCTTCGAAATGATCAAGTTACATTTTTTGGCATTTTATGGTAATTAAACTGGAATTCCGCCAATCGTTCCTGTATTATCGCCTGATGGTCCAGGCAGGACGCCTTGGTATGTAGCCGGTACAAAATCACATGATATTTGTGCGGGACATGAAATACGGCCCAAGGAATCACAACCAACGCTTCGAAATGATCAAGTTTCATATTTTGGCATTTTATGGCAATTAAACTGGAATTCCGGCAGTCGTGCTTGTATTATCGCTTGCTATGGTCCAGGTCGGACGCCTTGGTACGTAGCCGGTTCCGGATTGCGTGATATTTTTCTGGGACGTCAAATACGACCTTAGTAACCATAACCAACGGTTGAAAATGATCAAGTTACATTTTTGGCATTTTATGACAATGAAACTGGAATTCCGCTAGTCGTCCCTGTATTATCGCCTGCCATGCTCCAGACCGGACGCCTTGGTACGAAGCCGGTACCGGATAGCATGATATTTGTCCAAGACATGAAATACGACCCAAGGAATCATAACTAGCGCTTCGAAATGATAAAGTTACTTTTTTTGGCATTTTATGGCAATTAAACTGGAATTCCGTCAGTCGTGCCTGTATTATCCCCTGCCATGGTCCAGGCCGGACTCCTTGGTACTAAGCCGGTACCCAATCGCATGATATTTCTTTCGGACATAAAATACTTCCCAAGGAACCATAACCGACGCTTCGAAATGATCAAGTTACATTTTTTAGCATTTTGTGGCAATTAAACTGGAATTCCACCGTTCGTGCTTGTATTTTCGCCTGCCATGGTCCAGGCCGGACGCCTTGGTACGGTGCCGGTACAGGATAGGATGATATTTTTCCGGGACATCAAATACGAGGCAAGGAACCATAACCAACGCTTCGAAATGATCAAGTTACATTTTTTGGTATTTTATGGCCATTAAACTGGGATTTCAACAGTCGTGCCTGTATTATCGTCTGCCATAGTCCAGGCCAGACGCCTTTGTATAGAGTCGGTACCGTATAGTAGGATATTTTTCTGGGACATCAAGTACGACCCAAGGAACCATAACCAACGCTTCGAAATGATCAAGTTACATTTTTTGGCATGTTATGGCAATTATACTGGAATTCCGCCAATCGTACCTGTATTATCGCCTGCCATGGTCCAGGTCGGACAGATTGGTACGGTGCCGGTAATGGATCACATGATATTTGTCCGGGACAGCAAATACGTCCCAAGGAACCATAACCAACGCTTCGAAATGATCAAGTTACATTTTTTGGCATTATATGGCAATTAAACTAGAATTCCTCCAGTCGTGCCTATATTATTGTCTACCATAGTTCAAGCCGGACACCTTGGTAAGGAGCGGTACCGGATTGCATTATATTTTTACGGGACATCAAATACGACTCAAGGAACCATAACAAACGCTTCAAAATGATCAAGTTACTTTTTTGGCATTTTATGGCAATTAAACTGGAATTCCGCCAGTCGTGCCTGTAATATTGCCTACCATGGTTCAGGACAGACGCCTTGGTACGGAGCCGGTACTGGATCTCATGATATTTTTCCGGGACATTAAATACGACCCAAGGAACCATAGCCAAAGCTTCGAAATGATCAAGTTTCATTTTTTGGAATTTTGTAGTAATTATACCGAAATTCCGCCAATCGTGCCTGTATTATCGCCTCCCATGTTCCAGGCTGGACGTCTTGGTATGGAGCCGAAACCGGATCGCATGATATTTGTCTGAGATGTCAAATACGACCCAAGGAACCATAACCAGTGCTTCGAAATGATCAAGTTACATTTTTTTGCATTTTATGGCAATTAAACTAGAATTCTGCCAGTCATGCCTGTATTATCGCCTGCCATGGTCCAGGCCGGACTCCATAGTACGAAGCCGGTACCGGATCACATGATATTTGTATGGGAAATCAAATAGGACCCAAGGAATAACAACCAACGCTTCGAAATGATCAAGTTACATTTTTGGCATTCTAAGGAAATTAAATTGGAATTCCGCCAGTCATGCTTGTGTTCTCGCTTGCCATGGTCTAGAGCTGATACCGGATCACATGATATTTGTCCTGGACATAAAATACGACTCAAGGAACCATAACCAAGGCTTCGAAATAATCAAGTTATATTTTTTGGCATTTTATGGCAATTAAATTGGAATTCCGCCAGTCGTTCCTGTATTATTGCCTGCCATGGTCCATGCCAGATACCTTGGTACGGAGCCGCTACCGATTCACATGATATTTGTCCGGGACATCAAATACGACCTTAGGAACCATAACCACTGCTTCAAAATGATCAAGTTACATTTTTTGGCATTTTATGACAATGAAACTGGAATTTCGCTAGTCGTGCCTGTATTATCCCCTGCCATAGTCCAGGCCGGACGCCTTGGTACGGATCCGGTACCAGATAGCATGATACTTGTCCGGGACATCAAATACGACCCAAGGAACCATAACCAACGCTTCGAAATGATAAAGATACATTTTTTTGGCTTTTTATGGCAATTAAACTGGAATTCCGCCACTCGTGCCTGTATTATCGCCTGCCATGGTCCAGGTCGGATGCCTTGGTACTGAACCGGTACCCGATCGCATGATATTTCTCCGGGACATCAACTACGACCCAAGGAACCATAACCAACGCTTCGAAATGATCAAGTTACATTTTTAGAATTTTTAGGCAATTAAATTGGAATTCTGCCAGTCGTGCCTGTATTATTGCCTGCCATGGTCCAGGCCGGACGGCTTGGTACGGTGCCAGTACCGGATCGCATGATATTTTTCCGGGGTAGCAAATACAACCTAAGGAACCATAACCAACGCTTCGAAATGATCAAGTTACATTTTTTGGCATTTTATGGCAATTAAACTGGAATTCCGCCAATCGTGCCTGTATTATCGCCTGCCATGGTCCAGGCCGGATGCCTTGGTACTGAGCCGGTACTCGATCACATGATATTTCTCCGGGACATCAAATACGACCCAAGGAACCATAACCAACGCTTCAAAATGATCAAGTTACATTTTTTTGGCATTTTATGGCAATTAAACTAGAATTCTTCCAGTCGTGCCTGTATTATCGCCTGCCATGGTCCAGGCCGGACGGCTTGGTACGGAGCAGGTACCGGATCGCATGATATTTTTCCGGGACATCAAATACGATCCAAGGAACCATAACTAACACTTCCAAATGATCAAGTTTCATTTTTTGGCATTTTATAGTAATTAAGCTGAAATTAAGCCAATCGTGCCTGTATTATCGCTTGCCATGGTCCAGGCCGGATGCCTTGGTACTGAGCCGGTACTCGATCACATGATATTTCTCCAGGACATCAAATACGACCCAAGGAACCTTAACCAATGCTTCGAAATGATCAAGTGACACTTTTTAGCATTTTATGGCAATTAAACTGGAATTCCGCCAGTCGTGCCTGTATTATCGCCTGCCTTGGTCCAGGTCAGACTCCTTGGTACGGTGCCGGTACTGGATCGCATGATATTTGTACGGGACATAAAATACGACGCAAGTAACAACAACCAATGCTTCGAAATGATCAAGTTACATTTTTTGGCATTTTATGGCAATTAAACCTGAATTCCGCCAGTCGTGCCTATATTATCACGTGCCATGGTCCAGGCCGGACGCCTTGGTTTGGAGCCGGTACCCGATCGCATGATATTTCACCGGGACATGAAATACGACCGAAGGAACCATAACCAAGTCTTCGAAATGATCAAGTTACATTTTTTGGCATTTTATGGCAATTAAATTGGAATTCCGCCAATCGTGCTTGTATTATCGCCTGCCATGTTCCAGGCCAGATGCCTTGGTACAGAGCCAGTACCGGATCGCATTTTATTTGTCCGGGACATCAAATACGATCCTAGGAACCATAACCAACACTTTGGAATGATCAAGTTACATTTTTTGGCATTTTATGGAAATTATATTGGAATTCCTCCAATCATGCCTGTATTATCGCCTGCCATGGTCCAGGCCGGACGCCTTGGTACGGAACCGGTACCAGATCGCATGATATTTGTCCCGGAAAGCAAACACGACACAAGGAACCATAACCAAGGCTTCAAAATGATCAAGTTACATTTTTTGGCATTTTATGGTAATTAAATTGGAATTCCGCCAGTCGTGCCTGTATTATCGCCTGCCATGGTCCAGGCCGGACGCCTTGGTACGGAACCGGTACCAGATCGCATGATATTTTTCCGAGACATCAAATACGACCTTAGGAACTATAACACTTCTTCGAAATGATCAAGTTACATGTTTCGGCATTTTATGACAATGAAACTGGAATTTCGCTAGTCGTGCGTGTATTATCGCCTGCCATAGTCCAGGCCGGACGCCTTGGTACACAGCCGGTACCGGATTACATTATATTTTTCCGGGACGTCAAATACGACCCAAGGAACCATAACCTACGCTTTCAAATGATCAAGTTATATTTTTTTGCATTTTATGGAAATTAAATTGGAATTCCGCAAGTCATGCCTTTATTATTGCTTGCCATGGTCCAGGCCGGACGCCTTGGTACGGAGTCGGTACCGGATCGCATGATATTTGTCCTGGACATCAAATACGACCCAAGGAACCATAACGAAGGCTTCGAAATGATCAAGTTACATTTTTTGGCATTTTATGGCAATTAAATTGGAACTCCGCCAGTCGTGCCTTTAATATCGCCTGGCATGGTCCAGGCCGGATACCTTGGTACGGAGCCGGTACCGTATCGCATGATAATTCTCCGGGACATCAAATTCAACCTTAGGAACCATAACTGACGCTTCAAAATGATCAAGTTACATTTTTCGGCATTTTATGACAATTAAACTGGAATTTCGCTAGTCGTGCCTGTATTATCGCCTTCCATAGTTCAGGCCGGACGCCTTGGTACGGAGCCGGTACCAGATAGCATGATACTTCTACGGGCCATTAAATACGACCCAAGGAACCATAACCAAGGCTTCGAAATGATCAAGTTACATTTTTTGGAAATTTATGGCAATTAAATTGGAATTCCGCCAGTCGTGCCTATATTATTGTCTGCCGTAGTTCAGGCCGGATGCCTTGGTACGGAGCCGGTACCAGATCGCATTATATTTATCCGGGACATCAAATACGACCCAAGTAACCATAACCAACGCTTCAAAATGATCAAGTTACATTTTTCGGCATTTTATGACAATGAAACTTGAATTTCGCTAGTCGTGCATGTATTATCGCCTGCCATAGTCCAGGCCGGATTCCTTGGTACGGAGCCGGTACCGCATCACAATATATTTTTCCAGGACATAAAATACGACCCAAGGAACCATAACCAACGCTTCAAAATGATCTAGTTACATTTTTTGGCATTTTATGGAAATTAAATTGGAATTTTGCAAGTCATGCCTTTATTATCGCCTGCCATGGTCCAGGCCGGACGCCTTGGTATAGAGCCACTACCGGATCGCATAATATTAGTCCGAGACATCAAATACGACCCAAGAAACCATAAACAACACTTCGAAATTATCAAGTTACATTTTTTGGCATTCTATGGCAATTAAAATGGAATTGCGCCAGTCGTGCCTGTATTATCGCCTGCCATAGTCCAGGTCGGACGCCTTGGTACGGATCCGGTTCTGAATCGCATGATATTTGTTCGGGACAACAAATACGACCCAAGGAACCATAAGCAACGCTTCAAAATGATCAAGTTACATTTTTTGGAATTTTATGGAAATTAAATTGGAATTCTGCAAGTCATGCCTTTATTATCTCCTGCCATGGTCCAGGCCGGACGCCTTGGTACGGAGCCGGTACCGGATCACATGATATTTGTCCTGGACAACAGTACGACCCAAGGAACCATAACCAAGGCTTCAAAATGATCAAGTTACATTTTTTGGAATTTTATGGCAATTAAATTGGAATTCCTCAAGTTATATTTTTTGGCATTTTATGGCAGTTAAATTTGAATTCCGCCAGTCCTACCTGTATTATCGCCTGCCATGGTCCAGGCCGGATACCTTGGTACGGAGCCTGTACCGGATCGCATGATATTCGTCCGAGACATCAAGTACGACCTTAGGAACCATAACTAACGCTTCGAAATTATCAAGTTACATTTTTCGGCATTTTATGACAATGAAACTGGAATTTTGCTAGTCTTGCCTGTG
>MDKI01248407.1:0-43699 GCA_005239505.1 Nicotiana paniculata
TAATTATTACAGACCATTGAATATGAATTACACAATTGACATAGAAGAAAAATAAGAAGTTAAATATAGGGGGCCTACAGAATAGGCTCAAGTCTCCAAGTCCTCAATGCCAGGTATTATTTCACAACCTTCTCATAATCCGGGAGTGTTAGAGTTCCCTAAGGACCTCAAGGGCTCCCGGACAGTGCTCACACCCAGATTTCATAGCCAAAATAGAGTAAGTGCAATGTGGAATGGCCAGCCTCTGCGTGTCAAAGTTCAGAGGGAGCTCAAGGGTCCCAAGGCAATGCTCACACAGAAGGGGCAGAACTTAGACTTCTAAGAGTATATGTGATAGTGCTTTTTATTTTTAAAAGGTTTAAATAAGAAAACAATTTTGAGAAAGGGTAAGTAAGAAAAACAGTTTTGAAGAGGGAAACTTGATTGGAATAGAAGTTCAACATCACACAAAAAACCAGGGATAGTCCAACAATCACAAGCAGGGGTAATGGGATTTGAGGGAAAAATACAGAGCATGTGAGGGAAAACATGTTGTAGGCGTAAACACATATAGGCATGCAATCAGAAGCTTCTAAGGGTTCAGAGGATCAGGGGTACAGTAAAGTACTGGATTATATTAACATATCAACACCAAACAACTAAGACTATGATCACTAATGTACCGATCATAGGCATAGGGATTCACATAAGAAACAGGTGTCAAGTATACATAAACATGTTGGTCATTGACAAGTAAAACTAACTTAACATGCAGAGGGGAGTTCAGGATCCTAGTTACATGTTGAACAACAGAATAATAAGTGAAGCAAATTAGAAACACAGTGAATTGCAACAGCAATAGAAACATGTTGGTTTGAGAACTGAAATCTGAATTAGAACATACCAGTGAAGTGAAGAAAGCAGTAACACAAACAGGAAGTAGGAGATGCACAATAGTTAGCCTTGACTTGCAGCCGGTTAACTTAGAATAGTAGTAATTAGCACAGAAGAGAGAGAGAGAGCAGAGAGTTTTTTAGTTGTGAGAGAGAGAGTTGGACAGATCAGTTCGTGCATGTGTGTGCCATGGAACGAATAGAGTATATATAGTTTCGAAAATAGGCAGAAATAAGGTAAAGTCCATCGTCAAGCAGTAAAATAAGGAATTAGAATCAATCAACACAAAATCAGTTTAAGTTCTTCCCTTAATTAAGGGGTTAAATTCCAAACGGTACTAAACATGTTATCAATAAAGTAATTTCAGCATAGTAAAAGTAGGAGACATGTGATCAATAAGGAAAGACACCAAATAAGGCACATAAGGAAATAAATTTCAGCATGGTAAAGGTAGAAGGCATGTAATATAGGCTAAGTTCAGAATATTCCAATTAAGGAAGGCACGTGTAAATTAATTTAATAGAATTATTCATAGAAATAAGGCAAGAGATAATTTAGATTCTGAAAATCAGTAAGGAAACCCTCGAATGAGGTTCTAATTACAAGAAACCCACATCAATTAGGGAGAATATCACATATTTAAGGGAATACTCAGAATCCATAAAGAATAGTACTAATCGCAGATTCAATTGGCAAATAGAATTGACTTAAGCGGAATAAACACACATTAGGAAATAATTAAAGGACCTAGCAGAACAAACATGTTTTAGGCAGAAGTGACGAAGGGTCAGAAACCCTAACAGCAAACATAGAGCAAAAATCACAAAATCACGCAGTGTACATGAAAGCAAAGTAGTCATACTAGAATAGGTAAAACATTATCCCAAAATAAACTCAGGATCGCGGATTGAAACCAAAAATTTGGGTTTTTTTTATCAAAATGAATCAAACAAAAGGGTAAAAGCTTAAATCATGTTTAGGCACGATGAGAATCATAAGATAACGCTAAGAAATCGGAAATAGAACTGTTTCGAAAAAGGTTTTAAAAACCCTAGTTCGAAAAAATGAAGAATTGTTTAGGAAACTAAAAATCTTTAAAGAAAACATGGAAAGAACTCATAATATGTATAGATTTGTTACAGATCCAAAAGAATCGGAAGGTTTAGAAGTTAGGGTTTCAAAGCGAGAACCCAGAGAGGAGAAGAAAACTCAAAAGTCACCGGTTTTAACCGGAAAGTGGTAAGATCTTACTCGGACGACCATGGATAGCCGGAAAAAATGGCATGAGATCATAGGAGGCGAGTGAACCGCCTCTGGTTCACTTGAGGTCTTCAAAAGCAGTGACACATATTAAGGATGGAGCCATGAGGTTGTGGGTGGTGAAACCACCATGTTTTTCCGGCAAGGAAACGGTCGGAGAAGAGGAAGATAGGCTCAGCAGGTGGAGCGTTTAGAGAGAGATGAGTCGGCGGAGTGAGGGAGTGAAAATGAGAGAGGGGAGGGTAGTCTTTAGGTTTAATTACGGAATGGATTATCTGGATTGTTGATCAGATTTGATCAACGGTCGAGATTGCATCAGGGTTGGGCAAGGTAGTATAGGAATTGGGCTTGGGTCTGTTGGGTTATTTCAATTGGGTTAGGGATTAGGCCAATTTTAGGCTAAAATTGAAATAATGGTGGCTAATTGTTAAATACCCACTTAAATTATCTAAAACAATTTATAAAAATAGCTGATAATTATGAAAAAAGGAAATTGTTGCTTAGAAGATAAATTAAAATCATTGATTAGTATTTAAAATATAAAATGACTAATTATTGGATAAAAAATAGTATAAAACATGTGATTAGGCTATAATTGCAATTGTAGCCAAAGAGTACCAATTTGGCTAATTATGAAATAATTTGGTCTTAATAAGACCAAAAATAATACATTAAATCAAGAAAGGTTTTTGAAATCATTTGTAATGTGATTTTGTAATTAATTATTGGAAATAAAATGCTGGATAAATTAAAAATAAATTAGTAAAAATATAGAAAAATACCAATTGCTATGAAAGCATGATTTTGAAGGTATATATACAAATTAAAAAATATTTTGAGGAAAAATTGGGTATCAAAAATAGGTAAATTTTGTAAAGGTCCAAATGGTCGAATTACCGTGTCCACTTAGATTATTCGAGCCCTAATGGCAAAATATCTACGCGTGTATAATTTATTGAAAGAAGTATTTTTACTTACTAGATGTTCCATGCCTTAGAAAATTTATACTTTACAATTTTATACTTATAATCTATTGTGAAAATTGACTTACGGGCCGATCACAACTAAAGTTCAAACAACTTACCCCATACTCAGGGACTACCGCTCAAAAAATCGACATGATCGAATTACTAAATCTCGAGATCATAAGACCTTAAAAAGTCAATCCTTGATTTTATAGGTCACTGCCACCCCACTCGGGGACTGACACTTCGAACAAGTTCAAACTGTAACTGTGAAACAAACCTAAGGGGCAAATCTCAAACTAAAGGCTCTGGCCAAATTAACACGGTTCAGAGACGCATGAATTCCGTTATAAAATAGGCCTTCGAATACTTCTATAAACTTGTTAAAAAGGCTACCCTCGGCAAAATGATAAAAGGGTTTCGACAACGTCAACCCTCGAAAAATCCTAAGGGGTATCGAATTGTTCGAACCCTCGAACAATTTTGTTCTAAGGCATAACAAAGCAAAGGGTTTGATAATACCAACCCCCCCCCCCCCAAACCTAATGGGTACATATTTATCTCATGCTAAGGCATGATGAATTTTTATATGATTAACTTTTAAGTCGAAAAGGGAAAAAAGACATTCTTTTGAGGCCATATCGGCTGAATTCAAGAGCCTAAGGGCCATTTTGTTTTCTGGGTTCGAGGAATCATCCTCATTCAACTAAGACCTAAGAGTCATCCTATTTTGAGTTCGGGCGAGTACTCACTCGACTATGAAAAATACATCAGTCCGACTTCGATCAAGTTGCCTAAGCTTCGAACTTACGAACAAAATTTTCATAAGGCATAAGTGAATCAAAATTTTCATAAGGCATAAACGAATCAAAAATTTTCACAAGGCAGAAGTCGAGATAAAGACAAAACAGAGAAAAAAGAAATGTTTTATACATATGAAGATATTTACAAAGGATCGGTCAGGGTCCTACACAAAAAATATCAAAAGAGAAAAATTCTAAGATTCCTAATTTTCCTCGAGGGCAGCTTCTTCTCCAACGGGGTCTTCCCCATCCTTGGACCCGCTCTTGCTTCCGCCATCGGAGGAGGCCACTGCCCTAGCATCATCATCGTGCTCTTTGGCCTTCTGAATGTCATTAGTAAGATCAAATCCCGAGCATGGATATCCTCGAGGATTTCTCTTTGATATTGGCACTTGGCGAGTTCGGAAGCCCAATGTGCCTGAGTTTGGGCGGTCTCGGCAGCTTCTCTCGCTTGGGCTTGAGCAGCCTCAGCATCAGACCAGTAAACGACCACTATTTCCTCTACCTCAACCTTAGTCTTCTCAGCCTCCGATTTAGCCCTTGCAAGCTCGGCGGCCAGCTGAGCCTCGAGTATATTCTTAGCTTGTACCAAGCATTTCTCCTTCACGCTCCGAAGCTAATTTTTGGTTGATGATAGCTGGGCTCGAGCAACCTCTTTCTCCGAGGCGAGGTGGTCCATATTTTCTTTCCACCCCAAGGTCTCCGTCTTCATCATGTTGACCTCCTCACATAATTGCTCAATCATCTCGACCTTCTGCTGCAGCTATGACATTGAAGTGTAAACCACCGTTCCTGAATCAAGGCCATGAGCTTTTAAGATTGTCATTACCTGCTCGATCAGTTCGGTCTGATGCATGTGAGCCTTAGCCAATTCGGCTCGGAGGTCCTTGATCTCCTCATCTTTTTGCCTGCAGAGAAGTTTGAGGGCATTCCTTTCCTCCGAAATCCCTTGAAGGTCGGCCTCACATTGGCTCAGATCAGCTCGGGATTCAGAAAATGCCTCCTGGTGGAGTGCCAAGGCCTATACGGAAAGAAGAAAAGGAATCAGACACAAAAAGAAGAAATAAACGTAAAGTATGAAATCAACAAAGAGAATTAAGATATACTTGATTCAGGACTCGTTGAGCCTCATCGAAGAGGTTGGACGCTTCACTCAGGTCGAAAGCATCTTCGACCCTGATAAAATAACCTAGGAAGGGGTCCTCCCCTTCGGGAGCTCCATCTACCTCGGGGGTCTTCATATCTTGGGCCTCCCGAATTGCCTCCTCGAAAAATACGGGCAAAGTTGGCGAATATCCAATTTCAATTGCCCCAAGTGGGTCTCTTGGGGCATTCTCTTCTCTTCGAAGGGCCTCGGATCCGGCCCCTTCAGACATATCCACCATTTTCTCATTTCGGTGGGAGGCGTCTTCGATCTCCGATGACTTGGGGACTTTGCTCGAGTCCTTTTCCAAAACCCCCTCAGCTCGAGGCAGGATCTCATCAACCACGACCGATTCAGCGGACTTTGGGGCCTTGATAATATTCTTCACTCGGGCCACCAGTACGGAGTCGTCATCATTTTCTTCTTCTTCCTCCCTTAGCCGCTGAAGTACATCCGCAGGAAGGGCATCAATATCTGTTTTCATCTTACGAACATGGTTTTTCTTGGGCTTTGGGACCCTGGAGGTCGAGGTCCTTTTCCTCTTATTATCCTTCGCCGATTTTGGAATCGGGGCCGAAGTCTCCTCTTCGCCAGACGGGGGCCTCATGACCACATCTTTGCCCAGGCCTACACACGAGAAAATTGAATAAGTATAAGGAGGATATCTTGATGAAATCATCAGATATATGAAAAGGGGGCTTACCATGATTCTTGGACTCCCATCGGCCTTTTTCTAAATCACGCCAATAGCGCTCGGTGTACGTGGAGGTCGAGGCCAGGTTACGAGCCTAACTCTCGAGGTCAGGAATCGCACTGGACATCCAAGCAACCACTACATCAAGGAAAAAGACATTAATGAGAAAAAACGAAGGAATGGAATAATACATGGAAGCTAACAATGAGATAATACTTATGTTTCATGTTCTATATCTCAGGAAATGGCATATTCTCTGCCGGGATTAGGTCGGAAGTCCTCACTCGAACAAACCTGCCCATCCAGCCTCGATTTTTGTCCTCGTCTATGCTCGAGAAAAGCACCTTGGTAGCTCGACGTTGAAGTTTTATCAACCTGCCTCGATAGAGACGGGGGCTGTACAATCTAATGAGGTGGTTGAGGTTGAAAGACATCCCCTCGACTTTGCTCGCGAAGAATCGGAGCAGGATGACAATTCGCCAAAAGGAGGGATGGATTTGGCCTACGGTTATCTAGTACTGACGGCAGAAATTGACGATGACAGGGTCGAGGGGGCCAACGTGAAAGGGTAATTATAAACACTCAGAAATTCTTCCACGTGGGTAGCGATATTTTCTTTAACTGCTTGAGGAAGGTCTCGATTATCGAGCATATGCACCTTGACATTGGCTCGCATCGACCAGGGACCTAGGAATTTCTCTCGATATTAAAGTCGGAAGTAAGGACTCACCCTCAAGGAACACACTCCTCAGGGCGCGGCTCTATCGGTTTTTTGTCACTGGCAGGCCGCGATAAAGAAACATTTTTCTTTTTGGGGAACTGTTTTGGACATTTTTTCCATGCTTGTTGAGTTCGAAGAAAGGAGATGATAGAATTTGATGAGAGGCTAACAGCAAAACCTGAGAGGAACTTGGAAGATGGGGAAAGCTTTGTAGATTAAAGAAGGTTAAAGGTAAAGTTTTAAAGAATGTAAAAAGAGGCCTATTTATTGGATTCACGGTGACAGTTCAAAGCCACTAGTGGCCGACCACCAACTGACATACATTAATACCTTGGGGAACTGTACCGACCGGACGTTTCGGTCACTTCTGCCGCGTACGTCACGAGGGTGACATCATGACAAGTAAGGGTGAAAATCGAAGGCTCAAATCGTTTCTTGTCGTTTCACTCCAAAAAACAAGGGGACTATCTGTGTATGGTTAAAACCGAGCCCACGCGATTTTGCTATTTAACCGAGACCAGGAAGTTACATCGAGGGTCGATCTCGTAACGGAACAGTCTAAATCACGAGGACGAGGTACCGAGTTCGAAATCGAGGCTAATAGCGATCGAAGCCAAATGAGACAGAGCTCGAGCAAGGTCGAGGATTACAATAACAGAAAGGCGAAATATCCATGACTAGTCGAGGATCATGGCGTAAATCTCGGAACAGATCAAATCAGAATCGGTTAATTAGCCAATCATATGATTTCCTTCTGTAATTAGAGTTATATCACAAATAGAATTCCTCTATTATATAAAAGGGAGGTCATAATCATTTGTAAGAGATCATTCACAGACATCAAAGCAATATAATTCTCTTTCTCGTTTACATTCTTTTTCATCAGCTTGTTATATTTTTATTAAACTGCTCTTGCACCAATCAGTTGGAGGGTACTCTAACTCGAGGGCTGAGTTCCATTCAAATACTGATTTGCTTAATTTTACTGTTGATTATTATCATTAATCTTCATATTTATCAGTTGGTGTTAAGTGAAGTCACGTATCTTTAAAATTACATTATAAATTTAATTATTATCCAATTTTAAGGGTAAACAAGCTTACTACTGGTGACGTAGCGTAAACTAAGTGAAAAAATCTTCAGATTTGGGAAAATAATATAATGTAGTGAAGTTTGAGAAGCCATTGTTGAATCATCGAAAGTTATAGACTTGGATAGACGTATGTCGGGACGTTAAATCTATTCTTATCCAATATCCAGATAGAACCTGCCGACCAATTTCTAACGAGGACAAGAAACTTCCTTAAGCACGAAAAGTTTTGTCCGCAGCTTATTAACCGACTAAACTGCTTCTTTGAACATCTTTTTCCAAACGGTGAGGTAAAACAGGTCTCACCACTCCCATGTAATTACACGAAGTCTTCCATCATACTACACTAAGAATCAACAAAAATGTCAAAGTCCAAAAAGGGATCGAGTTGTTTATCACATGAATCTTGGTCATATCGGTTTGTCCTTGTAGTACTATCTGGTCATCAAAACGTTCTCATTTCAAGTGAAAGGTTAACTAATGGAAATGGGCTAACTAGTAAGTACCTTTACCTTTTATACATGGACCTCAGTAGTGGTGGTAAAATGGTTAAAAGTAAACAGTTAACCATCCATATTATCCACTAAAAAATAAGCTGCGAGTCAAATATAGATAAGAACTATATTATTCATTCAGAAAATGGATAACCAATGCACAACTAATAGGTTTAACTTTTACATTTATAAAGCCTCAAATTGGGGGTTCCGTAAGTTTGGAGGAGTAGGAATTCTCTTAAAAGTGATCATATTCAAGAAGCCATAGATAATACGATTACTCATATATCCATCGGTTACCCCTTTTTTATCTGTATTAAATATGAGTCGGGTCGGATAATTTATCCGTTTTAGGATAAGTTCACAAATAACTACTCAACAAAAAAATTTACCCGCCTCTACCAACCAAAGTATTACCCGGTCTACCTATTTCATGGATCATAGAATGCTTATTGATGACCAGCAACATTTATGGGTTCTTAATTTGCTTTGTATTTTTGAATTATTATCTTTTTTCACTGCTTAAACCTGTCACGTGCAAGATGCGATGGTGAACAGAGTCACTAAAAAAAATTATCTTGTTAAGTTGTTCTCATCCTTCAATTGTAGCGATTATAACCATGTTTGATTTGGAAGAGTTATTATAGTATTACCACATAATTATTTTCTAATTTCATTTAATTTTTTCATTTTCTCCCTCCATAATCTATTTTCTTGCACACTTTTGATCATTTTCTTTATTTTTCTCCCTTTGTTATATAATAAAAAAATAATTGAAAGAGTATTTTTTTTTCCCCTTCTTTGTTACAATTTTTTTCCATATCAATTATCCAAAAAATAAACTATATAGGATATTTGATTTATCTTTTTCTTTTTATCTTTCTTTATTCTTTTAAAAAGATATATGTATTGCTGTAAATATTTCTAGCACATAGAATTCAAAATTATATATCATTATAATAAAATAGTATATTAGTATAATAAAATAAAATATTAATATTTAATATTATTATAAAATACTTGCCACAATAGTATACCAAAACTACAACCAAATAGGAATATTATTATTCTATGTCTTTCGACCTACTTTTGATACAATGAATAATATTTTCATGGAACTTCATCTAAAAATTCACTAAAAAAACGTTTGCAAGGACCAAGTTGGAAACCTAAAAAATAAAAAATGACTTATTTATCGGTATACTGTTATATTATATTGTCTATTATAACAATATAATGTTATTATAACTATGCCTTTAGCTTTGCACAATAGCACCTGGGTGATTCAATGAATACTAGTCGAAGTATACTGTAACAGTATATTGTATACTATTACAACATATTGTTGCAGTATATGCATATTATTACGATATACTATGGCAGTATATTGTATGCTAAAATAATATATTATTGCAGTATAGCTATATACTCCTACAGTATATTGTATACCATAGCGGTATATTGTTGAATGAATTTTAAGTTAAAAAATTCGATCTCAATCACCTCAAATCAGCTCCAAATGCGATCAAATTTCAGTATGATCTTCCAGAAGGTACTATAATTAATATTTAATAACACACACTTTGAATCAAAAAAGAAATCTTCAAAATAAAAATTTTAAATTCAAGAGCTTCAAGCCCAACAATGGTGGACATTCAAATAAACGCAAAAAATCAGATCTGGAAAGCTTACTCGAAGGTACTATAAGCAAAATTTTATAACACCCACTTCGAATCAAACAATAAATCTTCAAAATGATATTTCAAATTCATGAGCTTCAAGCTCAACAATGGTGGGACTTCATACACACGAAAATAATCATATATGAGAAACTTGATATATTAAGAAATCGTATGTGCTACTTAAAATAAAGAAAGACCAATTTATTTAGTTATCAGATTATAATAGCTACTAAATAAGCTTGCGAAAATGAAGCTGAATATTTTAACATTATATACTTCAAATGCGAAGGCAAATATGCACCACAACATGAGCGAAGATAGCTTATTAAATTATTATATGAATTCCATATTCTTTTCACAAAGAGAAAGCTAGGGGATATAACTAAAAGGGGAAATGCACTGTTTGGTATATTGCGTAAAACAAATTCAAAGGAGAAAAAATAATGAGTAGCCGGAAAATAGATTTGGATAAAATGGGTAGAAATTATAAATAATTTTTAAATGGACAAACACAGATAGTTAATTTGTGCCTCATAGGCAGGTTGTGTAGTTTTCTCTTCTTCTTCTTCTTTTTTTTTTTTTTTTTAATTACCCGTTTTCAACTCGTCTCATATCCGACCCGACATACCCACCCCTAGGCCTGCTCCAATAGTATTTCCAACAAAGACACGGTGGCAGCTCCTGATAAGGACTCATCCTTTTTTGTCCTATGGGCCTTATGTTTCTGGATTGATTTGCCCTTTTTTGTGGGCCAACCCGACCTAAGAGCCGAGTCTACTGTCAGCACAAATTTTCTGTATTTTCCGTGATTCATTCGTTTTTCTTTTTAGTTCAGTCATTAGGAAAAATAACGTGACACAACAAATATACACTGTATTTATCACTCGTAGCTATACTTTTAAAAAATATACCCTTTGTAACTATAATAGAATTTTATAGCAAATTCTCATGTAGTACTGAAAGAAGAGATCAATTGTATTTAACATAAGCAACAGGGCAACAAGCTCTCATTGCTCAATTTGTTAGAGCAACCGCTTGGTAAATGGAGGTGCTGAGTTCGACAACATTTTGTATTTCTATATTTTTCCTTGGTTGTATTCTTTACGCAAATGAATATAGTTGATACATGTTATATCCTATGTATAAACTCATGTATACCATCGATATAAGTTGTATCATTTGTATACACCATATATTTCACCTTGGTTGTATTCATTACACAAACAAATACAGTTGATACAGGTTGTATTTGTGGCGTGAACGAATACAGTTGACACCGGCTATATTCGTTGTGTGTTTGAGTACAAGTAATACAAGCTGGTATATTATAGTTAATATACTCTAAATTGTAATGATTTATCATTTATGAAAATTCTCACATAGATTCAGCACGGAACTCAAATCCGTAAAAATTGCGCGGGGCACCCTATTTGGTCGCCCCCATTTAACCTATACCCGCTTTTTAAAAAACTTTTAACTTGTACCCGCTTTTTAAATAACTTCAGCTCCATTTCCCTCGCTGAGCTGAAGTTCATCCCCGTATGCTGAAGTTGTTATCTTTATGACTTGGGAGTTCGCAAGCTACTTCAGGCCCGTCTACTAGAATGCTGAAGTTTTGCGTGATTGCGTTTGCTACTTCAGCCCCGCATGCTGAAGTTATGCGCAAAAGCGGGTACAGGTATAATTTTTTTTACAAAGCAAATATAAATTAAAACGTGGCACAAAAAGTGAGTACGGATGCAAAATCCCTATCAAATCCTATTCTCTCGCCCAGGCCCATCGTCTATAAGAAATTCAAGCGAGGGAATGAATTTTAAAAGATGAGTCTTTTCGATAGTATAGCTTTACTTCAGAATATTTACGATGTTTTTTAAGTATAAACCTATTAATTCTTCTTTAACCTTTAAATAGGTAATAAAGAGAACTGATGTGGTCAATAATTAGTTATTTATTGCATTTTTTAACAGGTCCGTTTTGAAATAAAGACAAGGAACAAAAGCTCGCGCAAGGAGGACGTAGTTGTGTATAACAGATGAGAAGTTGAAAGGTTTTGTTCGTGAAAAATGCTTGCTTTCATCGTGATACATGATTATATACAAATACACAAAACTATTACAAAATTACAACGTAGGATAAAAATATTTACTTACAAATTTGAGATGAAGATAAAACAACACACCTCATAAAATTTACATAATTCTAACAAAATGAGATAATTCTGACAGAAGAGAAAAGGACAATGAATGAGGATAGGCCGTACAAGGTTACACATGCAACAATATACTTTATTACGATTACGTAATAAATAAGGTGAAAATAAATATTAATTAAACCATTGTTAGATGATAAGAAGAGTACGTATAGAATACAAATGTCAATACTTTAGTTGAGGCTTATTTACTCTCGTATTTTTTACCAATGTGTAAAAGAAAATTTACTCTATTATGGTAAAAGAAAATTTCCTAAAATAGAGTCCCAAGTCATTAAATACTGACTCCTACTATAACTCAAAAATCTTGGTGCAGGGTTAGAACTTAGAGGGCACATTACAATTGTTAGAATCACAGTAGAAAAAGAATTCTAACACAGTAATATATTCGGGAGTTTGCACTGAACAATTTCTTGGTTTTCCAGAGAACATATACCAGAAAATAGTTGCTTTCTACGGCGCTCCATAATAAGCACCCCTAGAAATAAAAGAGATGGATGAGGCAAACAAGTCTTATGGGGAAATAGAAGAGATTTTAGATGACGTTGAGCAGAGGTTTAAGCAGATCAAGAAATTTGACTTACTTCCTCATCCTCCCTATGATCACCATTTTTTAACGTATGGCAGAAATTTCAAAAACTTGGTATCGGGAAGTACCTTTCACCAAAGGATTGAAAACGAATGGCTTTCGTTGGAGAACAAACTTCCAAGTTCCATTCTTGTTAGGTCTTATGAGAAGAGGATTGATCTTATGAGAGCAGTCATAGTTGGTCCGCTCGATACGCCTTATGCCCATGGCCTCTTCTTCTTCGACATACTTTTTCCAAGAAATTACCCCAATTGTCCTCCAAGGATTCACTACCATTCTTATGACCTTGACTTGAATCCGTATTTGGATCCCAAGGGCAAGGTTTTCCTTAGCCTCTTGGAATATGGGAACTCGGTGACTAACTGGTACTGCGGTGTTCAAGACGAGTGGAATCCACAGAAGTCTGATATATTGCAAGTGCTCACAGCTATTCAAGCTTCAGTCTTGAGTGTCAACCTCTTAAATCCTGGTGGTGGAGAAGGTTTGCGAGAATCCAACAACTTAGAATGGCTCAAATACAAGAAAGCCTTAACCTTAACAAGTAAGGGTATGCTTCATATGCTGAGGGAACCTCCTTTGAACTTCCAAGATTTTGTGGAGGGATACTTTAGGACAAGGGCTCACTACATTCTGTTGAACTATAGGAAGCAAATGGATGGCAGTGACGTTATGCTTAAACTTTTCTTTGAACTCTACAGGGTATTTGAACAGAATGGAACCTATTGCAAGCATCATCTTTAGGGAGTACTTCGAGGAGCACACCTGCCTGAAGAGGAAAAGACCAACAAGAAAGGGTCTGTTAAGAATGTTGCCACCATATTGAGTGACTTCCTAAGCTGAAGAAACGTGGCCTCTCTGAAAAAAGATAGTAGTAGGTAATATGGTATGCGGATGAGCAGAATTTAACTTACAGAATTATTCTTTTAGTTTACAATACTAGAAAATTTACCTTATTGAATCATCCATTTTTTCCAACTATTTATTATTGTTGAGCTCCCGAATGCGGAGAATTAAGCATATTCCCTTGCTGCACATATTTCTGAAGGTAACTCATCCGTTGAATACAATCTCATACAGCAGATGGAAATTTATTATCATAACAGTGCCTTCACCTCTCTAACTGTGATCAGTTGACGTCCATTAGGAACAAAGGATCAACGACATTAAATATATCGTGCCAATGGGAGCTAAGAGGAGTTAATTGGAAGGAAAGATCAATTTTTTTCCTTCGATAAGTCAAGCACACAATCTTCTTGCTGAACTATCTAGTAGTGACCCTTTTCTCTTTCAGCTTTTCTCCTTACCTATTTTTTCAGACCGAATTGAGACAACCCAATCCATGCCCATGAGCTAGTGTCTCAGAGCAGATCAAAGAACCCTTCTAACTTGGCAAGTTTTGCAAACGAAGCCTGGGTAGGATCTTTTCAGAATTGACAAAAGAAACACAAAAGTACCAAGTGCTCCAAAATAAAATTGAAACATGTTTGACATGAAAAAGGAACCTACTAGTTTCCAACTTTGACATCATGATAAAATATCCCACTTAATTTCCATTCACAGCTCAATAGTGAATTACTTCTTTTTCTCCCTCTCCTTACCTCAGCTTATTATCCAAGTATGATAGCTTAAATGACAGAATTCATCTTCTTACGTAATGCTTTATGCTGTTTCCTTTCCGTATCTTTCTAAATATACAAACCCACACTTCAGGGTAACCCATGCATCCTGTTGTTATTTTATTGTGCAAAAACAGAAGAAAAAGAAGAGCCGGCAGAACCAGAGAGAAGTTAATCCATTTAACTGTAATTGTAATGAGATGTACCCTAGAACAGCAGAAACTGATTCAATTCCAAGTCACTGTTTATGCTCATGTCTCAAAAGCAGCGAGATACCAAAAATTCAAGCATATAAAACGCTCTCCAGCTTATGAAAACAAATCTTTAATTATACCTGCCTAGAGAATCGGACCTATAGCAATTATATGGATCTTCCATTTGTCTTGACGTTACACGTTGAACCATACCCACCAAACAAGGACTTACATGCTCAGAGGAAATACACACTAGTTAAAGACTCACATGATATAGCCTAATAGTGAATCTTTTAAAGTTATACTAGGAGTTAATTGCTTCTGAAGCGTAATGAGCCCAGAATCAATTCATAAGACTGAGTATACCTAAGAGTTAATGATTGAGGTAGGAAGATACCGGCCATGCTGCATATTAAAACCAGATGTAGTTACGGAAACAACTATCTCTACTCTGTTTTTCACAATTTAGGCAGTGATAAGATGTATAATTATAAAAGGAAGAGACAGAAGTTAGTGAAGCATAGACTGAGAATCTGAGGTTTAGCTCATTAATTCTTTGTTGGATTTTACACTCTACAAAACTGCTAACACCAAAATCACCCATTTTCCCTATAAAAGTATGTCCGAGTTTGAGTAAGCTGAATGTGTCAATGCTAGATATGCTATTATTTCATTTAAGCTGAAGAAAACAAAATACAAAACTGTGAATTTGAAGTTGTAAGTGCCACAGCCGCCCCATGACATATTAAACGCGATTGTTTTACTTGACTGCGAATCTTTATAGCAATATATTCTCATCGCAGAGTTATGAGTGTTTCACTTTGAGCTATCTTCATTAACATCAATTTTTCCATATTTATAGAGCAGTCAGTTAGTGTTGCCCCAAATAAATAAGAGGAAAGGAAACCTTAATAGGAAAAACATGAACCATTAACTATTCCCAAACAGCACTTCACTCACTAATCTAAAGATGAATTAAACCATTAACAAATAGACTTTTTGAAACTAATAAAGAAGTTGTTATTGTAACTATTCTATGATATTCTAAACTTGATTAGGTATGGATGAACTCTTTGTTCCAAAGGAAATATCAGTATTCCTTTTAAAGTCGGCATCTGTAACAAACTATATTCCCAGTTTTTTTCTTATTTCAGCTGAAAATCAATGAACCTCATATATTAATGTATAATAAATGTGACTATCTTCAGTTTATCGGCCAAGTGCTACCCTTAAATTGTTTAATGGAATTACCTTGGTGGACAACAAACTGAAGCAAACTAAAAATATCAATCAAAATTAGTTGAGTCAACTATATGAATCCTTTGTACCCATTCCGTTCTATTCAGATCTATAAGTAAGAAAATAGAAAAGAAAAATCAATAAGCTCATACTCTACCCCCAATACATTCACCACTAGTTCATATGCAAGAAATCAAGCTACAAAATAAAATTAAAAAACAAACAAATGAAATATCAGGGATTCTAATCTAAAGAACATCTGCAGATTTGAAGCATTTATATTATATAAAAAGACTTACCCCTAAATGCTTCGGGTCTATAGTACATAGCATTTCCTGTGCATTTCTGCAAACAGGCTTTCTCCCTACAAACTACAAAGAATCAATCAAATCAGGCAAAATATACAAATATATGCAATAACCTAGATGGGAAAACAGGTCATATAACCACACCTGCAATCGTAAAGTTGAAATCTTTTTTCCATTTTTTTCTACGGGCATAGATTACCAATTGAAGAAATTGGTAAAGAGCAAAGATTTTGGAAAAGACATATTACGAGTTTGTGCGTGAATCTAACAAACATAACCCATGAGATAAAATGGATTTAATGATGAAAAAGGGTTGTCAGATTCACGCACAAACGTGAAATATGCCTCTTTCAGATTCAGAGGGCAAATCCCTAATGAAGATGAGTTAAGGAGGAAAAGAGTTCTGTTCTTTTTATAGGTAAATCTGAGCGCCTCCACCACAAACAACTACTCTTCTCTCACCAGATAACTATTACCTGTATTCTATAAATGTTTTTTTTTCTTCTCCTTTTTCCCCTTTTTATAGAGGATTAGTTTATCACAAATTTGAGGGTTTTAAATTTAACTAAGTTACCACGTCACAGTAATTTATGGTAACTTCTTGATATTGCTAGATCTAAACTCAATTTAGTATCAAGGTATTCATAATAATTAATTATGTGAGAGGCTTTATTCCTGCTGTTTTAATGTTCTTTCCATATTAATCTATTGACTAGGATACCACTTCTATTTTCTAGGCTTTATGAATTTTACCACTTGGATACCCCAAAGACGTATGACACAAGAAAATTTTGGGAAGAGTTTCTAATTAGGTAACAACGGGTATGACATTGTTGGATTCAAATTCTTAACATTGCATACTAGTATATAACATTTTGATCACTAGGAAAAAGGGTCCAGATATACTTTAGGGTAATTCATATTCCTGAAGTAAATTTTTTTTTTTTTTAATGAAATTCTATCTAACCTAACCGGAGTATATATAATTGTATACGGATAAAATCGGGGTAACATATACCCCGATTTCCCGATGGGTCATATGAAGCAAAGACATGACCGCATGGGATCGGAATCGAAGTCAGGAACTTCTCGTGCCAGGGGCCGAACGAAGTGTTCGCCACCGGGCCTGGTAAGGCAACACTCCACGAACCTAGAGTGAGCTCTAAACCTCGGAAAGCACTATGAACGGTTGCACACGACTAACATAAAGCCGTGATATCTGCACCCAATCGGATATCACGGCGCAAATCTCACCCGACGTCGGTAGCATATCAGTAACTGACGAAAAAGAAGGATTTTTTTAAAACATTTTTTAGAGTTGTACTAGGGATGAAATTCTTCTGCTATATAAAGGGGAACACGTGCGGATGCACGCTTACCAAAGAGGTACGAAAAATTTTATTTAAGATATGTATTAATACTGTACGGAAACGCATAAGTAGAAAAAAATGGCACCACTTGACATGAATTGTGTCTTGGTGTGTTGGTTATGTGCTTGATTTTGCTCTAAGAGGTCAAAGGTTCAAACCTCAACTAGCACGTTTTTCAGGACCTTTTCTAACTTAACTCAACAAAACCAATAGAATAAGGCTATTTCTTGCCTAAAAGTATGATAATCAAAGTTATATTCCAGCTCTTCTATAAATTTCGACACCACTTATCCATAGCTCTTCATATATATGTGGTTTCGAACCGAGAGTCTAGTCGAAGGTGAAACTACTGTTAATAGTGGTGATTTGATACAAATTTCTATAACACACTCAATTTTACGCTTGTTCTTTAAGGTTTCGATTTCAGTTCAGCTTAAAAATGTCAAATTCTCAGTCTGCTCACTTGAATGACGAGACTGAATCTGGCCATCATGGTGAAAACAACTACCTGATAACTAGCAATGAGGTTCCCCCTGCTGATCCCAACGGAGCCCCAGTTGTCGATCCAATCGACGCTAATTCACAAGTTGCTATCAACGCCCACCTGCCAACCGACCCCGAAAATAGCGTTTGTGGAGGCGCTCGACCAACAATTCGAGAAACGCCCGAAGGCGAAGTGATGGGGTAAGCCTATGGCTAATATTTGAAATGTTGCAGGCTCAACAAGCGGCAATAACACAGCTACAAAATCCAAGCCATCCTCTAGGTAGAGTTGAACCCGAGCGGTCTCGGGAGAACACCCGAAGAAAGGAGCAGACCACCGAGAGGTCAGGTGAAGCTGGGCCCAAGGCCAACCCTAAGATAATGAAAATGCTGAGGCATTAACAAATGGGGTAGAATCAGGTGAAAAGAAAATTGAGGCCAAAGACAAGAAAGTGGAAACGTACAACTCCAGGGTCGACCAAATCCCAGGAGCACTCCTGATTTTGAAACGACCAGATTCCAAGAAGTTTATCCAAAAGCCTTCCCACCGAGCGCGGCACCAAAACGGATCCCGAAGAGGTTTTGTATGCCCGATATTCCAAAATACAAAGGGACCATGGATCTAAACGAACATGTAACCTCCTATACATGTGCCATCAAGGGGAACGACTTGGAAGACCATGGATCTAAACGAACATGTAACCTCCTATACATGTGCCATCAAGGGGAACGACTTGGAATATGACGAAATCGAGTCAGTACTGCTGAAGAAGTTCGGGGAGACTCTGTCAACATGAGGAATGATATGGTATTACAACTTACCCCTAAATTCTATTGATTCGTTTGCTATGCTTGCAGATACTTTTGTGAAGGCTCATGCCCGGGCCATCATGGTCGAACCCAGAAAATTGGACCTTTTCAATGTTAGACAAAGAGATAACGAGATGCTTACGACGTTCGTGTCAAGATTTCAAATAGAACGAAAGGACTTACCTCATGCTACAAACGATTGGGCCATTTAGGCATTCACTCAGAGGCTTAACCCACGAAGCTCCTTGGCTTCGTAGCAGCTGAAACAAAACTTGGTAGAATACCCGGTGGTAACTTGGGCCGACATAGACAAGTACCACTCAAAAATCAGAGTCGAGGATGACTAACTCGGAGCCCCTTTTGGGTCCATTTATCCATCAGAACTGACGACAGGCCTAAGAGAGTCGTTGATCATGAATCAAGGCGGATCCGAGATCGGTACCAACCATATAGTGCAGATCGAGAGGGAAACGGGTCCAGACGCAATTATACAAGAAACAAAAAGAGAGGCGATCGAGCGCCCAATAACCGAGGTCTGATGAGAAAAAATGATTTTGGCAGGCCGCTCGAGGGAAGAGAAGCACCGAGATTATTAGAGTATAATTTCAACTTTGATGCTACCAGTATTGTATCGGCCTCTGGGCGCATCATGAAACCAAGTGGCCTCGACCATTGCAGTCTGACCCTACCTAGAGAGATCCTAACCTGATGTGTAAATATCATGTCACTCATGGCCATAGGACCGAGGACTGTCAACACTTGAGAGAAGTGGTCGCCCGATTGTTCAATAACCTCAAATCAAATCCATACCCTCAAATCAAATCCATACCTGTAGCACTGAAACCAGTGAGTTTCTATCAACTCTAAACCTCCTAGAAGATCTCCATCTCGAGCCATCATCATTAGAAATAACCACTCGATTCTGAACCACTACACACCGCGATTTCTGATAGCAGCTTCCCCGGCACCCTTTCACAATACCTGCCTCGAAGGCGAATTGAAGAAGACCAGAACACCAACAAACTTAACGCATTTAACAAGGACGACGACGCCACCTTACAGATGAAAGTTCTACCACAATCGAAAACACCAAGCCTCGTTACTCGATCAACCCATACCTGAACATTCATAGTTCGATTGCCTTTCCTATGCCGGGACTAAATGTTGAACCTCTAAGCCATGATTGAGAAACCCTTCTATCAAGTCATTCCTGCCCCAACACATAGACAAGCATCTTATCATTACATCAATATTGTGCAATAACAACTTGTGAACATCGTAGCAACCTGTGCAGAGCCTCCAAACCATCAGAAATACAGCTACTAAGCTGAAATGATAGAACATCCTTCCGCAAGGCGGCGACATTAGCCCAATCAAATACACAGAGAGAAATATCCTGCACCACATCTGCAGTACCATTACAATTCCTCAATTCCCAATTGATAACAAGTGCTTTGCGTCACATAAGATTGAAAGAAATAAAGGCATACGCCTCAAAGGAGTTAAATCATACGATGAAGAATCAAGAAGGAAAGTTCTTCTAACAGCCTTGTAGCCTCTCGAAGATAAGTACAGACGTCTTTGTACCGATACACAAGACTCTACTAGACTTGCTCATGACTCGTGAGACCTAAGTGAACCTAGTGCTCTGAGTGATCGAGCCAAAAACCACTTCAGGAACAGGGACTAGAACAAACAGACCAAATAAGAAGAACTTCAAAATGTCATCAATATGATCATTGTAGGGGTCGATGTCCTCCAGGGACCGATGATAAATCACACTAAGGTATCCATCACAAGGAAAAACACACCCGAGATTACATCCTGGAGGATATCATTTCGTTCAGAGATGAGGATTCCAAAGGCATCGTACAACCTCAAAATGATTCTCTGGTGATATCCATATCAACAAATCTTGGGTTAAACAGGTGTTGATTGATCCAGGCAGCTCGGCCAACATCATCAGATCGAGGGTCGTCGAGTAGTTGGGGTTACAAGATTAGATAGTACCAATGGTCGGGGTGTTGAACGATTTTAATATGGCATGCGAAATTACTAAGGGAGAAATAACCTTGCCAGTGAATACCGCTGGGACAACTTATGATACGAAATTCTACGTGATCGAAGGGGACATGAAGTATCACACCTTATTCGGAAGGACATGAGTTCACAACATGAAGGCAGTACCCTCAACACTACACCAGGCACTATATTTACCTACGCTAGGAGGAATCAAGACGGTCTACGGAGTGCAGCCGTCTGCAAGAGAAATGTTTGCGGTCGACGAGGTGATCCCAATGCCCGCAAACTCAAAATCAAAGAACATGGAGCGAACTAGGAAGGAAGAAATCAAACAACAATCACCGATGTCGGCCCTGACCGAACCAGAAGACTAAGGGGTAGGCGAGGAGGATGATTACAGAGTTCCTAGGTCATTCATTACTCCTGATGATCCCGATGCCACCAAATGGACGGTCGAGGAGCTGGAGCAAGTCATATTGATCGAACACTTTCCTGACTGGAAGGTATACCTGGGCACAGGGTTAACTCTCGAGCTTAGGAAAAAACTCATTGAATTTCTTATAGCTAACATAGATTGTTCCGCTTGGTCCCATCTTGACATGACAAGGATCCCGCCGGAGGTAACCACTCATAAGCTGAGTTTGGACCCAAAGTTCCATCCAGTTAAGAAGAAAAGGAGACCGCAGTCCGAAGCCAAGCGCGCTTTTATCAAGGACGAGGTATCTAAAATCCTTAAAATAGGATCCATTCAAGAAGTTAAGTGCCCGGACTGGTTGGCCAACGTAGTGGTTGTACCTAAAAAGGGAAATAAGCTAAGAATGTGTGTAGATTATAAAGATCTGAACAAGTTATGCCCTAAGGATTCTTTTCCTTTGCCTAACATCTATAGAATGATCGACGCGACGTGTCACCTAGTATCTCATGCCTATTCCGTGTACAACCAAATCCGGATGGACCCGGACGATCAAGGAAAAACTTCCTTTAAAACTAAGTTTGGTACCTATTATTATAATATAATGCCATTAGGATTAAATAACGCTGGTTCCACCTATCAACGCCTAGTAAACCGGATGTTCGAAGAACGAATAGGAAAACCAATGAAATTTTATATTAAGGACATGTTAGTCAAGTCCCTGCGAGTAGAGGACCATTTGAAACATTTGCAGGAAAACTTCGACATATTAAAGAAATACAATATGAAGCTGAACTAGGAAAATGCGCATTCGAGGTCGGATCCGAAAAATTCCTCGGGTTCATGGTATCCAGTCAAGGGATCAAGATCATCCCGACAAAATCAAATCCATAGAAGACATTACCATGGTGGAAAATGTCAAGGACGTTTAGAGGCTGATCGGGCGCATAGACTCCTTGGGACGGTTCATATCGAGGTCCTCGGAAAAAAGTCATCGATTCTTCTCAATGTTGAAGAAGAAGAATAACTTTTTCTGGACCCACGAATGCCAACAAGCTTTGGGACAACTCAAGCAGTATCTCTCGAGCCCCCCTGCTCCATACTCCGAAGATGGATGAACAACTATACCTTTATTTTGCAGTTTTAGAGGCAGTGTTAAATGGAGTCTTAGTCTGGGAATAGGTAGGTATGCAATTCCCAGGCGAGGCCGAAACAAGGTATCCTCACCTGGAAAAATTGACGCTCTCTTTGCTAAGCGCCTCCAGAAAGTTGAAACCGTACTTTACATATCACCCCATATGTGTCGTAACCTCTTACCCACTGAGGAACATCATGCACAAACCCGAGCTATCGGGTCGATTGGCCAAATGTGCGGAGATTAGCGGATACAATATCGAGTATTGTTGATACCCAATTTTTTTCTCATATTTTTCAAATAGTATATATACTTTCAAATATCATTTTGCATCATTACTCAATTTAGAATGGTAATACGAGTATTTTTATAATTTTTAAAGCTTTAAAAGTGATTTATTTGCAGTTAAATTACTTGAATATATATTAATTACCCCCCTTAAATTAATTTTTGATGATTTAATCATAAAAATCTATTATTTGCATCCAAATATTTATTTTTATAATATTTTACTTTATTTTATATAATTACATTTGCACTTTTTATGACAAATACATAATCTTGCAATAATAGCCCATATTTTACAATAAATTGCATTTGTCATTTTATTTAAGGTCAAAGTAATTTTTTACATTTTCATAATCTTCAACTATTGTTTTAATGTATTAAGTTGCATAACTAAATTTCTTTTATATTTTATATAACTATTTTATTAAAATTATTTCCCCTTAATCTCTTACTTCAAAATCTGGCCCAAATTATGCCTTATTTTTGGACCAATTAAGGTCAAAATAAATGAGCCCAACCCCAATTTGCAGTGGCCAAAACCGAACGACTCCTTTTGTTCCAACCCGGTCGGGACCCGTTTACTCGACCCACCCCACTTCCTTTTAATCACGGCTGTTGATCTCAGATGATCAACGACCCATAATAATTCCTACCCTTTCCTTATATCCTCTCACCCTAAACCCTAATCCCATTCTTATACTTCAGTCGCCCCTAAATCCTCTACTCTCCTCTTCTCTGAGAAACCCTAGCCTCCACCCAAAATCTTCTCTGAATCCAAATCATCCATGGATTCTTAGCATGATTTACTTACCTTTTCCGGATTATACGGCTATTACTTGTGTAACTATGGTGTTACTTAGTACTTGCCCATTTTTGGCAAGTACCAGTCTCTGAATCAAAGGAGATCGGCTTTACACTCCAAGATCTGGACAATATTTTGTCTGTATACGTTCATATCAAGGCTATGAGGTTCTGATTCACCAAGATCTCCGGCCAATTTATGATCCTAGTCAAACTAGGGTTTACCTGGTTTCTTCTCCTAATCCGATTCTAAATTGATTTCTGCATGTTCTTCTTTCCTTTTTTATGTTCGACTGACTATTTTCCCTTATTTATATGTTGATTTTTATTACTATATAAACCCCTCCCCATTTTCCCCTTTGGATAGACTCTAATCGCTTAAGAACTATTGTTATTCTCTTACTTTTCACCTTTTATATTATTGCCGTTCTATTGATTGTGGCCGGCTGAAATCCAAGGCCACCGAAGTCTTCTCTATTTATCTCCCTAGTGGGAGCACTGCTCGAGGCTCAGTGAAGCTCCTGTGAACTCTGATGCACTAGGATTTGGGGTTCTCACTGTTATCTTTCTTTGCTGTCATCGCTGAGATTTTAAGTTACTCACACTTTTGCTCGTTTGTCTTCGCAACTGGTTAGAATTCTCTACCCTTTACAACCTTAATTATTACTCCTCTACTTATTCATGTATGTGAATTTTGCGCGCCAACACTGTTTGAAATTTTATAGACAAGCATGACCTAAGTTTCTTTGTTATTTGTGAACTCCCAATGTTGTATTGTTGTATGTTTTCTGTAGTTCTATTGTCTCAATGACATTCTGCAGTTCCATGTTCTCTAATATTAGACTTGATGGGCAATATTTGTAGATACTTCCACTCTATGTATTTGACTCAAATGGTTTCTGGCCTCCTTAGGTTTTGTCTGATTGGTCATGCTCATGTTAGCCTCAATGTCGTGTACTTTGCATGTTATGGGTTCATATTCATTCCTTGGATTTCTGGGACCTTTTGTAGAAACTTCTTGCTCAAAGTCTGCTTTAATGAATCTCTTCCTACTAGATCTTTTATATATAACCTATTGTTTCATGCAAACTGATCCTTGACTCTTCCATGTTATAACATTGTCTTAATATCTAGCCAAATATGTTTGTCTACGATTTGTAACTCTGATAATTGTGTTCTCTGACTGGGAAATCCTGCACCCTTTAGCGTTGCTTCTAGGATAAATGCCAATGTGTAGTTCTTTCTCATGTGTGGTCGACTGACATGAATCCTAATGTCTGCCTGTCTTGTTAGCCTATAGTTGACATGTTATTTTGCCTACTATGAGATCTTTAGAATCTTTGTGCTATAGTTAACATCCATCATGTTAAGTTTCATGATCAACCAAGTATGTTTGCCAAATTATGGCCACTAGCTTGTTGTTATGCTGTTTGCAACCACATTCTCATTAGGTTTTCATGTTATAACCTTCATATCAAGACTGTACTCTACCTGTTTCTTGTTCATGATTCTGTTAGACTATCATCTAAAGGTCCTTAGGTTATTTCTGGATCATGCTTTACTAAAATGGTTTACTGTCCTATAATGGTCAATCTTGTCACTATCAAACTCTATTTCTGGAATTACAAAGCATAAGCTTGCCTCGTATGTGTCTTGTGTGCCTTCATTTAGCATGATCCTTTTTATATGTCTTGGCTAGAGCTGTTAATGGCTACAACTATAAGAACTAAGGGATTGAGTTGTTCTATGAGTATTACGTCACCCGCATAGCTAAATTTAGTATCCATGTGGGTAAGTAAGTTATTCATTGGGCCTGGAGATGGGCCATGGGTGTTGTTGGACCGGGGCACTGGATTCAGGTGCACTCTAGTTATTTTGCGAGCCTGTGTTTTGGGCCTGCTGTTTGTCCGGAGAGTAAGACTATTGAAGGCCTGGGATATTCCTGGATTACTTTTATATTGGGCCTATAATTTCTTTGGTGGGCTTGTATTCGTTTCAGCATGTGTTTTGTCATCTTCAAGTCTATATTATTTCATCCTTGGGCCTATAATAACTTATAATAACAAACAATTGGGGATTACTGAAAAGGTGGAACTGGGATACTTTATCTTTTGCATAAGTGGGTAGAGATCATGTCTATAGGATGTTAATAGCTTGTTTACTCATTACGCCTCATTCTTTGGAATTATATGCACAAAATGTCATGGTTTGAATGGCTAGAGAGCATGCCTATATGATCCAAACTGAACTTTTTGCACTTAGATATCATGCCTATAGGAATCCAAACACTTCACCTACTCAACCTATCTAATGCCCGCACACTACCAGAAACATTTTTGTAAGAACCTAAGTGTTTCACTTGTTCACATGTTTGCTTCTATGCACTATTAGATAATATGCCTATAGGATACAACAATGCAATACCTTTACTTATCTAGATACCATGACTATAGGGTCTTAACTAGTTAATCAATTACTTCATGCTGCTTTTGTCTGCTTCATTTAGATAGCATGCCTATACGGATAAAGTGTTTAAAAATCAAGTCCAATTGTCAATCGTTAGAAATCCTGCCCATCCCTGATGTTTGTTGACGCTACTAATCTTGTGTTTTCAAATGACTTCACTACCTAATTATGCAACTATTAGAGATCATGCCTATGATGTACTATCACCTGCCTAAGACTCATATCTATAAAATCAACATAAGTAATTCAGAATTATGGGATTGTTTTCACAACCGTATTACGCAAACGATTATATATCATGTCTATAGGTCTTGCAACGCTCTAATTTGCCTATACGTTAAACCAAAAATTACAACACTGCCTATATAATACTGTAATCCAGAATCACATTGAAATCATGCCTATAGGACTTAACGATTCCAACACGTCTTAATGTCGTCTATTGCCTAACCAAAAATCTGTTTGCGTGCTTTCCTACTTATGTGTGGAGGTTACTCGAGCCTTTTGTTACAATTATATGCAGTCCTATCTGTTTTGCATGTTTCCTAGTTTTATCATTTTGAGCAACCTAAGTAAAGTCTAGAACCACCTTATAGTAGGTCCAAAGCCTCCTGGACCATAGGTATGGGACGGATAGTGCACGCATATGGTACGGCATAGAATTGAATTAGAACGCTTTTAAGTAAACAACATCAACATAGTAATCGGGTAGCAGGAGATGATAGTCTGTGCCCGCTGAATAATACGAGTAACCTCTATTTTAAGGGAGTTGCGAAATATTATTTAGGTTACATGGGGTGATCCTTTAGGCTAAGAAACTTTAGAACCCCCCCCCCCTCCCCCCCGTTTTTCATTTATGTACTTGTTATCTATATTTAGTCATTTATATAGACCAATTTAGTTGTATCCTGTAGTCATTAAGACTTGTACCGATTCTCACATGTTTCTACAACCTCTGAACTTCCCTTCTATTTATTTGATCACCTAGTCTAATTGTATAATCCACATAGTCTAAAGTTTGGCCGCGACCCACAGTTATGGACCTCAAAGAGTGCCTAATACCTTTTCTTTGAGGTAATTTAAGCCCTTACCCGATCTTTGGTGGCGTTTACTAGTCAAAAAAAGTTATTTGAAAATAGGTGCCCTAACATACCTTAAAAATTGTTAGATGGCGACTCTTCTCTTTTAATACCTCCTTTTAAAAGAGTTGTCACATGTCGAAGCCCGCTTTTGCAAGAAAATGGGGCACGACAAGTATCGATCCCGAACTGCCATAAAATCTCAAATTTTGGCCGACTTCGTGGCCGATTTCACGCCGTCCTTAGTGCTGAAGTCGAAAGATAATGATTGTTAGTCTCGAGGACTACCTCGGGAATTTGGACCCTTTTTTCGAACGGTGCCTCAAACGCAAAAGGGTCCGGGCTCGGTATCGTGCTAAAGCCCCCTATGGGAAATGTAGTTATGCAGTCTATTAGAACTGTGAAATTAATTAACAATGAGGTCGAGTATGAGGCAATAATTGCAGGTCCCGAATTGGCTAAAAGCCTTGGGGCCGAGGTGGTCGAAGCTAAGTGCGATTCCCTCCTTGTGGTAAATCAAATCAATGGGACGTTTGAAGTGAAAGAGGAACGAATGCAAATGTATTTAGACAAGTTACATGTAATGCTGCATCAATTCAAGGAATGGACCCTACAACACATACCCCAGGATCAAAATAACGAAGCCAATGCTCTGATTAACTTGGGTTCATCGGTTGATGACGACAAATTCAGTTTGGGAACAGTCGTACATCTCATGAAGTTAGTGGTAGAAGAAGGCCACGGCGAAGTAAACTCAACAAGTTTAACCTTTGATTGGAGGAACAAGTACATAGACTACTTGAAAACTGGGAAATTTCCCTCAGATCCCAAATAATCAAGAACCCTATGTACCAAGGCTGCCAGATTTAGTTTGGTCGAAGGGGCATTATTTAGAAGAACTTTCAACAAGCTGTTAGCGAGGTGCTTGGGGCTGGGAGATACCGAGTACGCCTTGAGAGAAGTTCACGAAGTTACTTGCGGAAACCATTCGAGGGAAAAATCTTTGGTTCGGAAATTAATCAGGGCTGGATATTATTGGACGAAAATGGAGAAGGATGCGAAAGACTTCGTATGAAAATACGAGACACCCACCGATGATCCATCAACCGGGGGAGATATTACACTCGGTCCTGTCCCCATGTCCGTTTATGAAATGGGGGATGAACATCGTCGGTCCCCTGCCATGGGCATCCGGTAAAGCTCAATTCATACTATTCATGACTGACTATTTTTCCAAATGGGTCGAGGCCCAAGCATTCGAAAAGGTCCGAGAGAAAGAAGTCATTGACTTCGTTTGGGATCACATAATATGTTGATTTGGGATACCGACCGAAGTCGTGTGTGATAATGGTAAGCAATTAATCGGAAGCAAAGTAAATTTTTTTTTCGAAGACCGCAAGATTAAAAAGATACTATCAACACCTTACCACCCTAGTGGGAACGGACAAGCGGAGTCAACAAACAAGACCATACTTCAAAACCTAAAAAAGAGGTTGACCGAGGCCAAAGGGAAATGGAAAGAAGTCTAGTACCAAGGCCAAGGCCACTCCATTTTCGTTAGTATACGGGGCCGAAGCCTTGATACCAGTCAAGGTGGGAGAGTCGAGCCTCAAATTCCAATATGCTATCGATGAGTCAAATGGCAAGGCCACAGTCACGACCTTAGAACTATTGGATGAAAGGCGTGAGGCAACTTAGTTTGGTTGGCTGCCCAGAAACAGTGAATAGAAAAATACTACAACCGAAGAGCCAATCTCCGACACTTCAAGATCGGGGACTTGGTGTTGAGAAAAGTAACATTACACACCCAAACCCGAACGAGGAAAAGGTGGGATCGAACTAGGAAGGACCGTATCGAGTCATCAGAATCACTGGAAAAGGCTCATACAAACTCGAAGTAGGAAACGACGTGCAACTACCAAACAATTAGAATGTGACATATTTAAAATGATACTACTACTAAGGTATGATTTCAACTATTCTTTAATCACGTTATGAATCGGACTAACACTTGCAGGAAATGCTCGAGAATGGATGCGACTATTAGGCCTGAAAGCACGCGTTGCACTCTTTTTCCCTTGAATCGGTTTTGTCCCAAAATGAGTTATTTGGAAAGGTTTTAACGAGGCAATTGTAAAACATGCTAACTTAGATTCAAAGGTCGGTCACAACCGGAATCAATGGGCGTTCATTTTGCATCAACAATATCCAAGCCCTCTCAAGATCGATCTCGAATACTGATGGTCATCACCTTCGGGTTAAGGTATTAGCAAGGAAAAAAGAAAACCTTATATGTTAGGAGCTAGGGCTTAGTGGTGAGGATTAATTGTAAGGGCCAAACGATTGTGTGAACCGTACCCACATAGTCCACTTTAGCCACATACAAGCTTTTACGTGCTTTCTATCATGTACTTTACACACAGAAAAGAAAGAAAGTTACCCTTGCTATTACACATTTTCTCGCCTCTTGAATTCTGGATAATAAGAGCCTAAGGGATGCCCCTATTCGGGACTATCGATCCCAAGGAATATCCCTATTTGGGAACTATCGAGCCCAAGTGCTATCCCTACTCGGGGACTGTCGTCCGAAAAGAGTTCAGACAACTCGGGCCACAAAATCCTAGGAGCACCAAACCTACTAGGCGGTGCCTAAATACAAAAGGCTACGGACGCCCTAAAAATGGCTCTGAGACATCCGAAGCTCGTAATCAGAAAGTAAGGCTTTCTTTTAAAAATTTGAAACCTGCTAAAAGGTTACCCGCAACAAAGAATCATTTAAAAACACTTAAGCATCTTGATAGAACTTCCAGTCATACCGATTTTTCAAAGCCTCGAACAAACAAAACTGTATCGAAGTCAGACTCCGTTTGGACCTCTGAAAAACGAACGCTCTATAACTACATCTGATTCTACACTAAAGCAGTAGAAACATTGCAAAGGTAGAAGTTATGGAAAGATGCTAAAAACGTAAAGACTTGAAATTGCCGGAAGGGCAAAATTTTATATATTCCGGAATATACTTACAAAGGCCCAATAAAAACAGCTCCAAAATAAAGGAAAAATGACACTATATAGCCGTTGTAAAAATAATAGCCGAAAAATGTATAAAATTGGTATATTTTTTGTATATATACACATTCTGTGTGTTATATATAAAACTTATACAATTTTATACACTTTTTAGACTACCAAATGTAAATAGTTTCTGGCGCGGGCTAAAAGTGATAACACCCCCAAAATAAAAAATAAAAAGTACATAAGACAAATACTAAAAAAGTACTGAGGCGTCTACGCCTAATATTTACCAAGGCTCGACTCATCGCCAGATCCGTCGTATCCCTCCGAGGCCCTCAGAACTCTCAGAGCCTTCGGCACCTTCAAGCTCGTAAAGCTTATTCGCCTCTGCCTCAGATTTTGTCTTCCTCGATTTCAGCCGACCGACCAAAACCCCGAGCATGAATCTCTTTAGTATAATCGCTTCATATATTCGGATTTTGCCTTCAGGCGAGCCTCGGTTGCCTCCACATCGTCCTTGCATTGGGCCACCATTTCTTCGGCATCGCTGGAGGTTTTATCCAACTTGGACTTCGTCGCCTCGTATTCTCAGCTATGCTCGAAGATTGTCGTTCAACTAAGACCACTTGTCAGCTTTGCCTTTCGCCACCTAGAGTTGGTTCTCAGCTGATGCCAACTCCGCCTTAGTAGCTTTCTTCTCTGAAATCAGCCAGCCCATTTTACTTTTCCAACCGTTGGCCATGGTCTGGACCTCATTCATTCGACTCGGAGTTAGTCGAGCTTCTGTTGGACCTGCGAGGTTTTGTCGTTAGTCACCATGATTGGCTCCTCGCTTTTAACTTCAAAGACATTTACATTTTTGATAGGTCAACATGTTACTTCCTCAGGGTCGAAGCTCCCTTCTGAACCCTGTCCAGCTCGGCCTGAAGGTCCTTGACGGCCCTGTGTTGTTTCTCACTGAGAAACTTGTACATCTCCTTTTTCCGGGCCTGCTCCTTGAGCTCAAGATCGAGCTGGATTATTTCCAAGAGGTACCGGAGGAAGATCTCATGGTGAAACACTGAAGCCTGTAAAGAAAGGGAACTAAGTAGGAAACATCAAAGTAAAATTTTAAGTAATTCATAAGAATATTTCGAAGGTATTAGAACCTTACCCGGTTCAATGCCTGTTGTGCCTCATTGAAGAGGCTCGATGTGCCTACCTCGTTCATCTTTGTCTGGCCCTCCTCAGTTACCAGACATCGAGGTAACTGACTACGCCTGCTGGAGCGAATAGGATCCGACCATCATCCGGGACAGTGAGAATAACCGTTCTCTTGCGCTCTGGGTCTGCACTCAGTGTAGGGAATTGCTTCACCAATCGTGGGCTAATGTTTGGCCTGTTAGCTCCCGAAGGCACATCCTTCATCGATATCTTCAGGTGGCCCAACCCGGAGAAATCTTCCAGTGATGACATATCCATGTCATCGAAGAAGGAATGGAGGGGGTCCTTTTCACCTTGTGCTCCTTCTGATATTTCTTTGCCCGCCTGGGTCTCTTCTAGCATAGACTCGGTCTAGGAGGGAGTATCAACGATGTCGATCTCACCGGTCACCTCCTTCAAGGCAGGAGAAATTTCTCGGGAGGCCACAACCTCCATATCCATTTCAGCCTCCCGGACCAAAAGGGGCTCGACCTCGTGGCCTTTCTCCCTGGTCGTCGCCTATTTCACGGCACGGGTCAATCCATAGGAAGAAAATATATCATCTCCTTCAGACTCATCCCTGATCCGGTAAATAAAGTCAGATTTCGATACCCTAGACCTGGTATTCTACTTGGGTTTGCAGGTCCCGTTGGCCGCCCTCTTTTTTATTTTTACCTCGGGGTCCGAGGAGCCCAAGGGCTTTCTTTTTCTCTTCTCCTCCTCCTTTGCCGCAACCCCGGGTTTTCCTATAGCAGAGGGATCAACGGACAAGGACACATCCTTGTCCCCTTCCAACGACCTAATTTTGATGGTATTAGGCAAATCTGTGAAAGAAATAGGAGAGGTCAGCATTATATAAGTTTAGAGCATGGTAATAGCTATTCAGAGGAGAATCTTACCATGAGAACAGGCCTCCCACCGGCCCTTCAAAATCTTGCTCCATGAGCATTCGAAGTATGACATCTGTTTGTAGATACCTTCGATCAACTCCTTGAGCTGGGGCACCGCGTTAGGAACCTGAGCAATAGATGCACGACCACAAATACTGATGATGAGAAAGGAAATAAAGAAAAATTGACACTTGAGGAAGGGCTACACTTACGAGATGCATTCCACTTCTCGAGGAATGGAAGAAACTCCGGAGGGATCAAATCTTCACTTATGAGTAAGCTTGATTAGTCCCCCTTGAAAAATCATGGGACTGTATAGACGCAGTAAGTGGTAGAGGGTGAACCGAGAAGATTCAGTGTTGTTCGTAAAATGACAAAGGAGAATCACAATCCTCCAAAGAGACAGGTGGATCTACCCCAGGCACACCTCGTACCTCTTGGAAAAAGCCAAAGCTTCTGGGTCTACCAGGTCCAACATGAAAGGGTAAGTGTTTAAATACTCCTCCACATGATACTGATATCGTCCTCGGGCTCGGGGACAACCACATCTTTGCTTTCCCATTTGCTGTCCTATCGGACTATGGGAAAGGTATCCTCTGTAATGGAGCATATGTATCTCCATGCACCTTCACCCCGGTCTTGTTTGGATGAGGCTTTCTCGACTTTGAAGTCGTCTGCAATTGAACAACCCCCGGGTATAAAAATTTCCATGGAGAGCTAGGGGTAGCCACCTCGGCATCTGTGGCCTGGTGGGAAGATGAAGAGGCAGCCTACTGAGGAACCAATTTGGAGGCTTTATCTATCGCAATCTGGAGAAAATGTAAGAATTGGAAGAAGAAAATATGAAGATTTGAAGGAACAAGTATGACGGTTGAATAGAGTAGTATGAAGGTTTGAAGATGTGATGAAGATCTAGGTAGAAACCTAAGAACAATTGTGAAGATTTAAAGACTAAAGATGAAAATATGAAGATTCAAAAAATTTGGTAGTCGCTAGTAGGTTCGAAGGTGGAAGCTTGAGCCAGAAATTAGAAGAAGTACAAAGGGTCGAAGCTTTTAAAGGAGAAATATGCGACGTTTCATATTCAAAGACAACCAGCCGATGAACGACATTTGTCCGAAGTCAGAACAACGCAACCGACGTGACATATTGACTTATCTGTCATCTCTGTTGTGACGTTCGAAGGAAGGAACTAGGGTTCATCTATCGTCTCCCATCGTTTCGCCAAACCTACTCTCTGGGAAATGAGGGGACTATCTGTATACGGGTAAAATAGGGATAACAAATACCCCGATTTTCCGATGGGTCATACGAAGCAAAGTTATGAGCGCATGGGATCGGAATCAAAGCGGGGAACTTCTCGTGCCAGGGGCTTGGTAAGGCAACACTACCCGAACCTAGAGCGAGCTCCTAAACCTCGAAAATCACTACGAATGGTTGCGCATGACTAATAGAAGTCGTGATATCCGCACTCAACCGGATATCACGGCGCGAATATCGCCTGGTTGCGGATATCACGACGCGAATATCGCATGGCGTCGGTAGCATATCAGTAATTGGCGAGAAAGGAAAATTCTCTTTTTACCTTTTTTAGAGTTGTACTAGGGATAAAACTCTCCTACTATATAAAGGGGAAGCTTTTTAACTTAATACAGACTGTGACACGCATATCAAGTCAATACAAACTTCTTTCTCTGCTTCTTATTTATTGAAAAGTTCTTATTTTAACCATAGCTCTTCATATATATTTGGTTTCATATCGAGGGTCTAGTCGAAGGGAAACTACTGTTAAGCCTAAATCCGAGCTTGGACTCAACGTCGCAACTGATTTATTTATTTATCTTATCCTTATTTTTCCTATCTAACATTCTTGATCATTTGTATTGAATTAATCCACATATCCTTAAAACCGCATATAAAGTCAATTGTTATCCATTTTTAAGGGTAAACAATAATTAAATGTGATTTAAATCTTAAAGTAAGAGGTAAAATCTAGACTTTAGCTGAGGATAAATTATACAAGACAATTAGCAAACAACACGATATGAACTAACCCAAAAAATAACGAGGATATAAATAAAATATTTTTGTTATAAAACAATAAAAGAAGAAGAACAATATTGTAGAGAAAGAGAGAGAGGAAATTCTTATTGAATTTTGGGATAAGTTACAATGGAATAGTACCCATCTATTTATAGGGAAAGAGTAACTTAGCCACCAAGTAAAATATCTAAGATCTCTCTAAAATATAGGTATTCACCTTAAATAGAATTTTATTTATAACACTCCCCCTTTAATGTCTATTCAACAGATAATGTGCCTAGTTAAAAGCTTAACTAAAATAAAACCCTGTGGGAAAAAAATTCTAGAAAAGGAAAAAGAGTATACATGTTTATAAATACGCCTTTTGGTTGCCTCGTTAAAAACCTTGCAAGGAAAATCCAGTGGGACAAAACCTTGTAAGGAAAAAGGAGTATAACGCGTATTAACTCCCCCTGATGAGAGCATAAATTCACATCCTTGAGCTTTCGCATCCCAATCTTGTACACTAGCTTCTTGAAGGTTGACATTAGTTGAGATTTGGCGAACAAATCAGTCATCTTATCACTTGAATGAATATGTTGCATCTTGAAATCTTCATTCTTGTATATATATATATAATGTCTTCATATAATGTCGTGGAATAGCCTTTTCAATATCTCCATAGAGGAAAAAATTCTCGCTATCATATTATCATGCTTATAGTTATAGCATGATACATATGTGCACAAATTGCACGTAGGATGTGGTACTTCAAGACCAAGAATTATATATGCTTTAAGCGATTTAAATCCTTCAGAGATTGTCATATAAGTTAAGTCATATAAGCCATATAAATAGACTTTAGATGAATATCACGTTTTATGTCATGCTAGACATATAAGATAGATAAAAGTGACTACACTCATCATTGACTTTATACTTTCATGTGTTTGAACTACATGTCTAAAACTACATGTCTTCATATGAAACCAATTCTATTTGAATTGTGTCTCTTGTATTTGGCCAATATTTTTGTACCTGTATTCGACAGACTTAAGATCCTCATCCATTCTTAGCGCTATGATAGATGACGTTAACGAAAATTTTTATCGGTTCCAATACTTTTTTTCATAAAGACATAATATAGAGATCTCTTCATTCATATTTTCAGGTACCTGAACCTCTCCTAAGATTTTATAAAGTGTTATGTCATGTGATCTTCTAGACCACTTGCCTCCTTATTATGATCATTTTGATCATTTGCTCATCTTCTTTATCAAGAATTCTATTTGAAACTGATTTGTCTATATACTTTAAGTGTACCATAGATTTTGTCCTTAAGACTTATTCTAATATGGGCATTTTCAGTGAGAATATAGTTACTTTCTGTGGGTCAGCAAATGCGTCTGGCATACTTTACATTGCAGATGAATTATCCTTTTATGAACTTCAAGTTCATATTATCTTCAAGGATCTAGAGGTACAAATGATAATTTATTTCACATAACTTTTTCTCAACTGTTTATTTTGTCTCCCTCTCATGTTAGAAAAACTAAATTTCTTCCTCAATTTTGGGAACCCATCTTTGTGCATTATGGTGTTAATAAAAAATATACACCACACATCAATAATAATAAGATGAAATTATTTGGTTCCTGACCCTGAACCACTTGTGAGGGGAGAATGTAATATACTTTCGTATATAATGTATATCAAACTGATATAAATAACTTTATTCGCATAAGCAATAGTTTAACTATTAAGTGGAGGCACTCAATAAATTATTTTGCTAAACCAATTGTGATGTAAACCAATTTATCAAGATAAACTATCTTGAATAGAAAATCTGGAAATTATGCTCTAAATTAAATTATTGAGCAAATTACCTCGCAAACACCAAGTTGCGGGTTAATAATAATCGCACATGTAACCATATCATAGATGCATCTTATGCGGTATACATGACAGGTGAATGAGCCCATATTCACCTTTGATATTTTCAGTATTCATGGGATTCAATCCCAATTTTAGTTGGTCTATTAATTAATGGTAACAAACAACATAAGAGAATTCGTAAAGAACTTTCAGTTCTTTATTATTTACCCATGTGAATTCTCTTTTATTTTTGCACATCATACTTAAATTAATATGGCTAAACCAATTATGCCAACTCGATAAATTATCAATATTGATAAACCTTACAATTACACCATGACGTGTGCAATTATGAATAAACTCCAAGTTTATTATGATATAGGTTCTTATATCAATAAACTTCTACTTTATTGTGGCTTTCTTTTATTTGTGTAGTACAAACTGGAGAATAAAGCGGGTAACTTTTCACATACATATTACCCTGCTATAAGTTGTAGTAATAGAAGATATTAAATATTTACTTTATTTATAGTCTCAATATAACCAACCGCTTTCGCGAATACTTTAGAAACTCAATAAGTTTCTTTGAGACTTACTACAACACAATAAATTGACATGATAATCAACGGTATTCCTCCAAAATAGTAATAATTGACTCTTTTAGAGCTCTCAATTAATTTGGTACTACCACATATTCATCAACATCTATATGGTGAATATCTCTTTTAAAGAGAAAGTTATACCATTATGGTCATGGTCAGAATTCTATACAAGATTTGTTCCTTGCATTACTGTTGCCCTTTAATAATCACATCGCCAAAAATATTTTGGCATACAATAGGTACGTGATCAATGACTATTCATGTCATAATAATGACATTATTTTCTTATTTCCCCTCAAACCTCATTCTAGAGGTGAGTGTGGTATATTCACTACCACTAGCACGTTCATATTCTTCCAAGAATGAATATGCATTCATAAATCAGATGTTGTCACATTCACGTCATGAATGGACCATAATCATCTATATGTGCTTTACAAAATCTCATGTCAAATCGATGACAAATATTACTTTTAAAGAGTGAAATATTATTTTGAGAATTCTTATTATTCTCATTATCATAATGATGGCGATTATAATTTCGTATATTGCCACGTCCACATCCATTGATACCTTCATGGTAATAATTTTACCTTCTTTCAGACTTATCCTATATTGCTATCACATTCTCTTAAGGGGAATGAGAATAGAGCAAATTCGATGAGACGAGTTTTCACTTCTTTGCCCACAATCATACATGAATTTGATCATGGCAAGGCATAGAAATTTCACCAGTTCGGGTGATTATAATTTCTTGCAAACTCTATAAGAGTTATAATCGAAGTTTATTGTATTTTCTTGCATTTAAAATCAAATTATAGAATTTAAAACATAAAAATAAAGTAAAATACTTGCCTTAAATCCAGAATTTAATCATGAAGGAAGTTCGTGGAACAATTGACAATCATTATGCTCAACCCCAAAGCTTCTACTCAATTGGTTAGAGCCTCGTGCTGATAACATGTTATAAGATTATAAAAGACGAAGAACAATATTGCAGAGAAACAGAGAGAGAAAATTCTTATTGAATTTTTGGATGAATTACAATGGAATAATACCCATCTATTTATAGGGAAAGAGTGACTTAGTCAGCAAGTAAAATGTCACGATCCCAAATCCTAATCGGTCATGATGGCGCCTATCGTTGAACTACGCTAGCCAACCATCACCTAATTACTCATTCATTCTATTATAATACTTCAAAAATCAACAATAATCAGCAAACAAAACATTAAATAATCTCTTTAAGTCTTTACGCCCCCATAATAATCTAACAGTCTAAACAACTCTCCCAAGACTGGAGTCAACATGGTCACGAGCATCTAAGAAATAAAACTAACTCTGCTAATGTCTTAATCAATGTTTATGGAATAAATACTAATACTAATAAAGGAAGGGAAATGGAGAAGCTGCGGATGGTGAACAACTACCTCGAAATCCCGTAAGTTGCTGAATACGAACGAAGGCAGCTACTGCTCCTAACCAGTACCTGGATCTGTGCACAGAGGCACAAGGAGTAATGATGAGTACGCCAACTCAGTAGAAATAAAAACAAATCACAGTCTGAGAAATACGAAACACACATCACAGATACACAAATTCACAAAAATAGTAAAACACCAAGTCATATTCATCATATATATAAGTTCGAAAACCAATTTCCAAAAATCCCTTTGAAACAAGTATAATTTCAATATATCTCAGTAAAACTCTCAGTAAAATCAGTTTGAAAAACGAAGTGAATCACAGTCAAAAACTCAGTAAAATCATCATAAATTCCCCTCGGGCCATAATCATTTCTCCTAACAATTTCCCTCAGCACCTCACCATCACTCAGTATCAGCCCAGCGGGAAACCTCACAGTCACTCAGTATCAGCCCCGCGATCATCACTCGCACTCAGTAGGTACCTGTGCTCACTGGCGGTGTGTACAAACTCCGGAGGGGTTCCTACAGCCCAAGAGCTATAACAAGCCACATCATGTCATAAATCACTAACAATATTGGCCCTCGGCCAGCCACATCATGGAATAAATCACTCACAATATTGGCCCTCGGCCTCTCTCGTATCATAACATCCTCACAATATTGGCCCACAGCCTCACTCAATCACACACTCTCAACATGCCACTCAGGCCATCATTATACCGGGTTCTCGACCCAAAACAGTGTTTCGTTTTCAAGAAATAATATCAAAATACTCTGAGTGTCAAAACAATTATCAAGAAAAGACTGAGTGGAAATCATAACATATCAAGTGAGGAAAATTGTAAAAACAGCCTCAAGGGGTAAACTGATCGGCCCCCAAACATGGCTTGCAACCCAAATTATATCAAAATATATCAATACTATTAAGCATAGGCTTAAAAATCGGTTTCGCAACTCAATATTTTCCTAAAAAGGAATGTATTTCCAAATTTCCAATCTTTGCATTCCAGAATCCGTGAAAGGATGCAAAGTCCGGGGTTTCATACCCTCAGGACATGATTTAAAGACATTACTTACCTCAAACTATCCCGAAAAGCTACTATGCAACCCACTTGCCTCTCGAATCAACTTTCGAACGCTCTAAATCTACCAAGTTCAGATCTTTATCATCAAATTATGCTAAAGGAATGAATTCCAATTGAAAAGTACCAATTTAGCAGAAAAGCCGAATTTAGCCAAAACCCAACCCCCGGGCCTGCATCTCGGATTCGAAAATCTTTATACCAAAATGTTCTTCATCCTCTCACTAGTCCGTACATATAAAGAATGCTAAAATCGGAGTTCATTTGACCCCTCAATCGACCCCTAAAGGTCTCATAATCTAAAGCCCTAACTCCACATTTTTCTACTAATTTTCTTGAATTTAACACTGATATTAAGGTCTAATCACCTAAAAAGCTTACCTCAATGATGCACCAACGTTTCTCTCTTCAAAATCCCTCAAAAACCTCAGAACTCGCACAACAATGGTGGAAAAAGGGTTAAAATTCGCGAAGTCTCCTTTTTGTACTTTCTGCCTAGGTATTTCGCATCTGCGGCCCATTTATCGCACTTGCAGTCAAATCAACTGCACCTGCGACTTTTCATTAAATGGCCTAACTCTGCACCTACGACTCATATTCCGCACCTACGACTTCGCAGGTGCGGCCCCCTATCCGCATCTGCGAGCTTTTCCCTGGATGGCAATTTTTGCACCTGCGGAGCCTTCTTCCGCTCCTGCAGGCCTGCACCTGTGATCAAACATCTGCAGGTGCGGAAACAACAACGAATTCACACCAGCAGCTGTTTGCTGCAAATTTCCAACTCCGAACTTTCCGTTAACCATCCGAAATAAATCCCGAGTCCCTCGACACCCCAACCAAATATACCAACATATCATATATGATCATTCAAACTTAGTTGCACTCCCAAAACATTAAAAATAACATCAAAATACCAAAATCACATCGAATTCAAGCCTAAAAACTTTAAAATTTCTAAAATCCACCAACGATGCCGAAACTATCCAAAACAACTCCCATTGACCTGAAATTTTGCAGACATATCCAAAATGATATTACGAACCTGTTCCAACTATCAAAATTCCATTCCGACTCCAATATACTAATTTTCACTGCCGACCGAAAATTACCAAAACCTAATTTTTGTCAATTCAAGCCTAATTCTACACCGGTCCTCACAAAAATATTCCGAACTCACTCCTAAGTCCCAAATCACCCAACGAAGCTATCTGAGCCATAAAATCCGCATTCCAAGGTCATTTACCAATAAGTCAACTCTCAGTTGACTTTTCCAACTCTAAGGCTATTTTTAAAGACTAAGTGACTAAATTCTCATTATAATTATTCCGATTTCGAGCCTACCAACTCTAACACATCAAGAACAATTTAACCAAGCTATGATGAGGCAATAACAGTAATTTATAATACAGATTCTACGTAACGACCGACCATGTCGTTTACATTCTCCCCATCTTAAACGAACGTTTGTCCTCGAACGAGTCTAGAAACGTACCTGGAGTCTCAAACAAGTGAAGATATTTGCTCTGCATCTCTCACTTGGTCTCCCAAGTAGCCTCCTCCACTGGCTGACCTCTCCACTGTACTTTCACAGAAGCTATATTCTTAGACCTCAACTTTCTGACCTGACGATCCAAAATTGCTACTGGCTCTACCTCATATGACATATCACCCTCGAGCTGAACTGTGTTGAAGTCTAACACATGAGACGGGTCACCTTTTAACCAAAGAATTAGATCTTTTTACCAAAGCTATTTCTAGGATGAAGACGGGTTACTGATAATCAAGGAAATAATACTAAAATAAAGAGAAACGAGTAATAAACAATATTGCCGAAATATAGAAAAGAAAAGTATATTGTATTCCAAAATCAGATGATCCTTTACAAGTTATATTCCCGTCTCTTATATAGGAGATTCCTTGATATAACGTACAACTCTTGCTATGATTGCCCATTAATGACTAATTATGACATTAATGGAGTGTTACAAAGGATAAAGGTAATTGAGGTACGGTTACATAACGTACGAGTAATCAATGGTGGGTCCTTGAATCTGCTCGTAGCTTTGTCCAGATTCATTCTGCCGTGCCTCTTCTCTGTTTTGATCAGGTTGAGTTTTCCGTGGCTGATGGACTCGATGGTTTATTGATCCATGCCTCTTTGTTCCGTATCTCTTTATAGAATCATGTCCAGCTCTCGCGTTTCCCTTGGTCTGCGTATCCGGCTGAGTTGTCTAGAACCAGCTAACGTATGAGACTCTTTTTTACCAATACAGATAGTCCCCCCACTTACCATTTATTTATCGATTAATATTTGGTAAATGGATACGCATTTATGGCGGGAATATTTTTCCGCCGCTTTACCTCGAAACATTGTATCCTTCTTTGAAGCATAGGCGTCGTTTGTCACTTATATTTAATTCTCAAACTACGTGTCCTTCTCATATTGGTTCTGCAGTTACTCGGTGCTTTTTAGGGCTTTCTGCGGCTGCGTCAGTCCTGAAGTGACACATTCAATTATGAATTTTCATCATTATATATATTTTTTTCATGTTTGACGGTTGTCCTCAAGTATAAATACCTTTCTTCTTTTCCTTGCTTCCACGAAACACTTTCTAACTTTTTCTTTTGTAAATAACTTTTTCTTGCCTTTGTAAACATGTCTTCTTCAAATCAACGTCAAAGAGTAATAGATATTTAGAATTTAACGCCATCTTCTGCTCCGACTAGGGGCGGAGGGGTGGTAAACTTAGGAGTCTAGGATCCACTCCTTCGAGAGGCTCTTCTTCTTCTCAGATAGTTTCCCTCCTTCTGCTAGGTCTCTAGTTTCTCTGAGGGCTAGGGCTTCCCGGTCTTTGTCTATAGGTAGAGATGAACGCCTTCGTGAACCTGGAGTTGAAGAAATTATTCCTGCTGAGTTTGTCTTTGCTAGAGATAATCAAGTTCTCGTAGACCAATCATCTTCCCTTGAGAGTGTCGAAAGGTATCTAACCCTTATTACTGAGGGTCAGATTTCCCTTGTTTGTAGGGAGTGTTTTTGGAGGCCTAATTTCCCTGTCTATATTCTGAATAGTAATCAAAGAATAATGTCTTACAAGACGGGATACTCTTTTGTTTATACGTACCCTTCTACTCTAGGGTTTAGACCTCCCATTCATCCAGTCATAATTGAATTTTGTCGTTTCTTCAATATCAGCTTAGGACAAGTTGGTCCGCTTGTGTGGCGAGTTTAGCTTCTTTAGTCTCGGTCCTTTTACTTTCAACCATCTTATTCATCTCTACTCTCCTGCCTTGTTTCATCGAGGGGTTTTAACTCTGACTGCTAGGAGTAAGAGAGTGCTGGTAACCCCTGGAGATGATAAGGATAGGGGTTGGTACCTCCGGTATGTTGCTATACCCACTGTTGAGAATGTCTCTGGTATCCGTGATTGGGTAGAAAAAATGGTTTTCCGTTGCTCCTTTAGAAGAGGGATCTTGGAAGTACTTCGCTGGGAAGTACGGTTGGCATGTAAAGACCCACGATAAGTGAAGCTTTTGTTCTTGCTTCTTTCCTTACTCTAGCCTCTTCTTTCTCTGTCGCTTAACTATTTCCCTTTTGATAGGTTTCTCTGCTCGTGGGGTGTCTGCTTCATCTATCCCGAAGATGTATTTGGCCCAGGCCCAAGAGATTATTGTTGGTTCGTCTTCCTCGAAGAGGAATATTGGTGAGTCCCGTTCCGTAGAAGAAGAAAAAAAAGAGGAGGGTGCTTTGGTGCGCAAGCCACGGAGAAGGAGAGTGGTTTCGGACGATGAGTCTACACCCATGAATTTGCCTTCCGTGTCTGTGGTTGAGCCCTCTACCTCTGAAGATGTTTCAAATTACCACATTCATGAGTCTGTAGGTTACTTGTTCCATGAAGGTTTTGACCTTGCTCCTGATGATGTCCCTTTGGCTGTTGTTTTTCCTGCTTCTTTAAGAGAAGCTGTCTCATTTGCTCCTTTGGCTATTACGCCTTCTACTGTTGCTTTGACCGTGGCTTCCTCAACTCTTCAATCCTCCGTACTTGTTGCTTTGCCTGTGGCTTCTCCAGTTCCTTAACCCTTCGTGCCTGTTGTTGCTTCATCTCTGCCTACTTCCATTGTTTAACCAAAGAATTATATCCTTTGACTAAAGCTATTTCTAGGATGAACACGGGTTACTGATAATCAAGGAAATAGAGAAAAATGAATAATAGACAATATTGCAGAAATATAGAAAAGCAAAGTAGATTGTATTCGAGAATCAAATGCCTTTACAAGCTGTATTTCCCTCCCTTATATAGGATATTGCTTGATATAACATACAACTCTTGCTATGATTGCCCATTAATGACTAATTATGACATTAATGGGGCGTTACAAAGGATAATGGTAATTGGGGTACGGTTACATAACGTACGAGTAATCAATTGTGGGTTCTTGAATCTGCCCGTAGCTTTGTCCAGATTCATTCTGACCGTGTCTCTTCCCTATTTTGATCAAGTTGAGTTTCCCATGGCTGATGAGCTCGAGGGTTTATTTAATCGTGCCTCTTTGTTCCGTATCTCTTCAGAGAATCACATTCAGCTGTCGCGTTCTCCTGTGTCCACATAACTGGCTGAGTTGTCAAGAGTTGGCTTACATGTGAAACTGTTTTTTTACCAATACATATAGTCCCCCCACTTACGATATATTTATCGATTAATATTTGGTAAGAGGATACTCATTTATGGCGGGAATATTTTGCCGCCACTTTACCTCGAAACATTGTATCATTCTCTGAACCATAGGCGTCGTTTCTCACTTCCATTTAATGCTCATACCATGTGTCCTTCTCGGATTGGTTCTGCATTTACTCGGCAC
>ML305251.1:0-34940 GCA_005239505.1 Nicotiana paniculata
TAGCTTCATATTATACCTGCGTAAAATATCAAAATTAGTAGAGAGATGCTAGAAATGGTCTTCTTCTTGTGTTGATTTTACCAATATATCATCAATATAGACTTCCATCGTCTTTCCAAGATGTTCTTGGAACATTTTAGTCACTAACCTTTGATAGGTGGCTCCAGCATTTTTCAAGCCAAAAGGCATAACTTTATAACAGTAAGTCCCCCTGTTTGTAATGAAGGAAGTTTTTTCCTCATCTGAGGGATCCATTTTAATCTGATTATAACCAGAATNATACCACGGTGCTTGTAGCCAGTTAGGGTATGTTACCTCTCGTATCGAACCAATCTTCAAGAGTTTCTGTACCTCTTCGCCGATCACTTGGTTCTTGAATGGTCCTTGCTTTCTTTTCTTCTGCTTAACAGGTACGGAGGATAGATCTTCATTTAGATTATGAGTCATCACTTCTGGTGGGATGCCTATCATATCTGAGTGGAACCATGAAAAGCAGTCTGTGTTAGCCTTTAAATAATCAATTAACTTACCTCTTCGACCGAGGCCCAGCCTCATGCCTATATACACTTTCTGTTCAGACTTTTGTTCAGTCAATGGAACAACTTCGAGCTCTTCCATAGTTGTTTTGATGTGCTCATCTTCCTCCGGTTCAGGAATGACGTCCTGTCTGGAATCTGCATCCGTGTGGTCTAATGCACCTTCCGTGGTAACTTGTCTCACCTTCTTGTAAGTATTTTCTTTCGTATTGTTTCAACAATAATACCTTCCGTATCTATTTGGGTAGTAATTTCTTCCATGCCTGTTTGGGCGGTGTTACTCGCTTGGGAGATTCCCTTATCTCGTGATTCTTCTACCTCTATTTTTTTGTTGTAGTGTACCACAGAGTTTATATTTCTTGCGGTCTGCTGATCGCCTCTAATTTGCTGAATTCCCCATTCAGAGGGGAATTAATTACTTGATGCAAGGTGCAGGGTATTGATTTCATATTGTGGATCCATGGCCTTCCCACGATTATGTTATAAGCCATGTCAGTATCGATGACTTGGAACCTGGTACTTTTGATCACCCCCTCAGCATAAGTGCTAAGCTCAATTTCTCCTTTTGTTATAACCGTAGAGTTATCAAACCCTGATATGGCTCGTGCCCTTGGGATTACTTGATTCCCCAGTAGCATTTCTTCCACGACTCTTAGCAAAATGATATTGACTGAACTGCCTGGATCAATCAACACTCTTTTTACGTTAGTGTCATGAATAAGTAAAGATATTACCAGAGCATCGTTGTGAGGAAGCATCAATCCGCCGATATCTGCATCATCGAAGGTTATATCGTCCTTTTCCATATTTACACGAACCCGTTTTCCATGTGTAATTGTGAACTTTGTGGTTGTTTTGCAGACCACTCCGTTTACTTCTTCACCTCCGTGTATCACGTTGACAGTTCATTTTGGAGAAGGAGGCTTTGGGGTCTCCTTCCTGTTCCTCATATATTCCTGTTTACCTTTATCACTAAACAATTTTGTTAAATAGCCCCGTTTCAATAAATTTTCTACTTCACCTTGTAAAAATCTGCAATCCGCAGTTTTGTGCGTATGATCGTTATGGAATTCACACCAGTGATCTGGGTTTCTTCTATTTGGATTTGATCGCATCTCTTTGGGCCACTTAACCTTGTCTCCCATGTTCCTCAATATTGATACAAGTTCAGTAGTACTTACATTAAAGGTATGATCCCCAATTTGAGTATTAAATCTAGGTCGTTCATATCGATCTCTTCTGGATCTAGACAAGGATGAGACTATGTCTCTTCCTTGTGGTTTATAGTCCGACCTAGTATTTTCGAATCTGGGATGAATATCGCGTCTCGAGGGTCCTAAGTAAGGATCGTACCTATTTTTACCTGATCTTCTATCTGATTCAGGACGTCTGGATCTGGAATTATCTTCATCTCTCGAACGAGCAATGATATCTTCTTCTATTCTGAGTTTAGTACTATACCTGTTATATACATCGTTCCATGTTGTAGCAGGGAATTCTCTTAGACTTTCCTTAAGTCATCTCGTGGCTTCTGAGCTTTTATCGTTTAGGTTGCTTGCAAATGCCATGGCTGCCCAATTATCAGGCACCCTGGGTAACTGCATTCTTTCTCGTTGAAACCTGTCTACAAACTCACAGAGTAGTTCCGTATCTCCTTGTTTTATTTTGAATATGTCTTCATTCTTTTCTCAAATTTTTGTGCACTAGAGTGTGCTTTTATAAATGAATCTGCAAGCTCAGCAAAAGAGTCAATAGAATTTTCAGGGAGAAGAGAATACCAGGTTAGGGCTTCTTTGGTGAGTGTTTCCCCAAATTTTTTGACAAGGATTGATTCAATCTCTTGTTTTGTTAAATCGTTGCCTTTTACTCCAGTAGTGAAAGCAGTCACATGATCACGTGGGTTAGTTGTTCATATTTGGGAACGTCAGGCATTTTAAACTTCTTGGGTATAGGCAAGGGTGCCGCACTTGGCTTCCAAGGTTGTTGAGAATACCTATAAACATCAATGTCTTTCATGATAGGTGGTACTCCATGAATTTGTTCGATGCGATCATTCTGCTCCTTCATCTGTTTCTGAATGGTTAGCAGTAAATTTTGTAAATCTGAGTTATTAGATATACCTGGTCTCGCTTCGAGAGCTTCATTAGGAGTATCTCCTCTTCTTGAGTTTGCCAACCCAGATTGAGGATTTTCCATGGTGGTGGTATTATTGGGGGGTGGTGTAGGTAACGCTGTCGGTAATCCCCTCGCAAATTCTTGCAAAGCTTGGCTTACATACTCTGCAATCATTTTCTTTACACGATCTTGTTCCACAGTTTGATTATTATCACCATTTTTTTTATTGGATCTTTCTGGGGATTGTTCCCTTGAACCACGTGGGGTTCCTGAAGGCGATGGAACTGGGGTTCCATTCCTTTGCTGGTTGTTGTCGTTGGAGTTCGATATAGTTCAGAGGATATCACTTGAAAAGCAAACAAAGATTATCAGATTCCCGGTAACGGAACCAATTTGTTTAACCAAATAATTAGATCCTTTGTCTAAAGCTATTTCTAGGATGAACACGGGTTACTGATAATCAAGGAAATAGAGAAAAATGAATAATAGACAATATTGCAGAAATATAGAAAAGCAAAGTAGATTGTATTCGAGAATCAGATGCCTTTACAAGCTATATTCCCCTCCCTTATATAGGAGATTCTTTGATATAACGTACAACTCTTGCTATGGTTGCTCATTAATGACTAATTATGACATTAATGAGGTGTTACAAAGGATCGGTAATTGGGATACGGTTACATAACGTTTGAGTAATCAACTGTGGGTTCTTGAATCTGCCCGTAGCTTTGTCTAGATTCATTCTGACCGTGCCTCTTCCCTTTTTTGATCAGTTTGAGTTTCCCGTGGCTGATAAGCTCGAGGGTTTATTGAATCATGCATCTTTGTTCCGTACCTCTTCAAAGAATCACATCCAGTTATCGCGTTCTCTTGTGTCCACGTAACTGGCTGAGTTGTCAAAAGCTAGCTTACGTGTGAAACTCTTTTTTACTATGCTTAGATTCTGTTATGTCAAATTTCCAAAAAGTTATAGGACTTTAATCCTACCTCATGATTAGTCACTCAATTTGCAACTTTTACTTTATCGCATCAAGGCCACTAATCTTTTTTTGAAACGAAGAAATCACTTTTTTTGGTAATTAAATATTTTGTTTACAAAGGAAAAGATATTTACAAGTACAAACAAAAAAATATCCATAAAGCTTGGACAGTCCCAAGTTTTACATATAACTACTACTCCCACCTCTCTTTTTTACAAAGTTGGAACAAAATAAGCAATGCTAGGAATAGAAGTTCATCATTCTCAATCTTCCAGCTATTTTTTTGTTTCAGTGCCCTCGACAATGAATATCTTGAGTTATCAATTTGGATAGGGCTTCAGTTCTTCTACGTATACTTTGGAAAATTCTTAATTAAATTCCCTTCTTGCCATAAGTAATACACATTCCCAGCCATCATAGTTCTATAAATCTAAGTTGTGTCATTTTCCCATTCACATATGAAGGATTTTAACAAGATGAATGCAAAAAATTTCTTTGTATAATGTATTCAATCTCAAGGCATGTATATATACAAGTATAGATGCTGAAAGAAATACTATAAAATGAAAATTAAAGAATATCCTTTATATATTTGTCATGTTTTCATTCCCTACTCCTATAACAAGATAACTAATTTTATTCCTCTACTATGTATTCACATGTGTGGGCACGTGTGGAGAAGCTTCCAGGCGTCTCGTTCTTGTAAGCTTAGTGTGCCATATCGACGACTGAGATTAAGAGTAGTTGAGAGTCAAGATGCTTCCGCGTGTCACATTATTTTGATGAAGTTAAAAGACCAAAACTATATACTACATAGACAAATCCGAAATACCTAATGTTCTTGTCTAAAACCCTTCTCTTTCCCTTTCTTTCTTTCATCGATTAAAATCTCGATGCTTTCCTTCTTCTCTACATCACCCCTCAAGTCGTAGGGGAGAGAATAGGCCCCCAAATTGTGTAAGAGAAGGTTATGTGAAGCTCTCGATAATGGTTTAGTAAAAAGGTCGGTGAGTTGCTGTTGCGATGGTACAAAAGAAAGGGTTATCAAACTGAAGAGTTACTGTTGGCGGACGAAGAGACAATCGAGCTTGCTTCGTTCGTTCGTGGAAGAAAGGATTACAGGCGATGTGTATCGCTGCTTGACTGTCAGAGTGAATGATAAGTAGGGATTTTGACTGCTTATTGTCTCTCTTTTACTTGTGTTTTAGGTCAAAAATGCTTAAAGATATTCCCGAAAACTAATGAAATGTATTTTCTTGCAAGAATGTTGCCATGTAAGCCAAGGGAATCAAAATCAACTCATTAAGGAGTCAAAAAGGAACAAGAACCAAAACAGGGCAAAAAGGCCAATTGTGTGGACCGTATAATTGTGGTGCGTCCGCAGAAGAAAGTTTAAAGACTGAAAATTAAGCAAGAAAAGGTGTGCGGACCGCACAATATTGTGCGGCTGCACTCACTATTGTGCGGACCACAATAGACGAGATTCAGAGAGTTGATATTTGGCTAAGCTGAAGAAGTGCGGACCACACCAAAATTGTGCGGTCGTAGGATGCCAAGCGCAGTCACACCCATTATTGTGCGGTCCGCAAGAGTGCAAAATCATAGAGCTGGGTTCAATTCCAAAGGCAAGGAGTGCGGACCACATCATTTTTATGCGGCCGCATAGAGCGCAGCCGCACTCAGTATTGTGCGGTCAGCAGAAGTCCAGCAAAAGCCATAACTCAAAGACAAAGAATGCGGACTTCACCATAATTATGCGGCCGCAGAAGCAAGTGTGTGACCTCACTCAAAATTATGCGGCCACACAACCTCCGCAAGGACATTTTTGTCTGGTATTTTCAACTTAGTATAAATAGAACTTTTTGTCATTTTTAGTTTAAGTTATGTTTTAGAGGAGCACTGTTTCGTTTTTACTTACTGCTTCTAGTAACTTTGTACTAGATTTGTCTCTAAACACTAGGTTTTCATCCCATAATCAAATATTATGGATTTTATCTTCAATTCTTCTTTATTTTCTGCAATTTTCATGAGTAGCTAAATCTTTAGCTAGGGTTGTGACCCAACCCTAGTATGGGTATTTAATGGGTGTTTCATTTAGGACTTGTTTGTGATTGGGTTAGTGATATTTATCCTTGTTCTTGCTAGAACTCAAGAATTAATGGTTACAAATATTGATTCGTGCCTAAATGACTTAGTCTCTACTTGAGAAAGAGGGACTAAGTCTAGGAAAACTTGGTTAACAAGGAATTGGGGTGAACTCAAAAAATTGATAGCCCCAATTAAAGGGTTAAACCTAGAGATAGTAATATTTGACTTGAGCTAATATCACTAGATTTGTGCAAAATACCCATTTGGGCTTGAGAAAGCCAAATTAGGCAAAATCACTCAAATTACTGAGAGGTATAGAGTGAGTACCCCGGTGTGATAGATATATTATGAACCCAACTAATCAAGCTTGCCCTGGAAATTATAAGCTGTTAGATAACCACCTAGATAGAAGTCACGACCCTAGTCCCTTTAATCATTTGAAAAATCCAAAACCAAAAATATTGTCCTTAATTTTATTACTTGAAATCAATAGAGTAAAATAGAAGTAGAACACCAACCAAGTTTGTGGAAGTGCAATTAAATCCAAAACCTGCAATTAACTTAGATATACATCTTATCCCATTTCTTATCTCCATGTGGATTCGATCCCGACCTTTGTTGGGTTTATTATTACAGCGACCGCCTCGCTACTTAATAGTGGTGTGGATTTGGATGCGATCAATGAATCAGAACAGGAAGAGAAGATGGAGATGATAGGTCTGCAAGAAGGTTGTTGGCCCAAATGAAGGTTAGTTTTGAAGATTGACAAAGGAAGCTCAGGCATGAACCAGGCCCATCCCTTGTGTTCATAGACACGGGCAGATTCGAGCATATGGGATGCACGTGAAGGAGAAATCTTAACTTGGTCTAACTGATATCTCCTGATCAAAAAAGTTTCATAATTGATAAGGAGAAGGACTCCTTATTCAAAGAGAACATTATCCAAGATAAGGGAGTAGTTAGAAGTTAAGATCAACTAGAACTCTTCCACCAAGGAAGTGTAGCATTAGAACTCTAGTTGTTTTCTATTCTACTAACTCTATAAAGTGCAGGATGTTCTCATTCTACAGGTACGCACAAAAGTAGAAGTTAAACGTGAGTTGAGAGAAAAATAGCAAGGCATTTTGCAAGCAATTCGTGTGTGATTCAAGTGTGCAAACCTGAAGCTCCATGAACCGGATAGAAGAACCAGTTCCAAGTGTCTGTCTTTTATTCTAGTTCAATTGTAGTAGGTGTTTTCATATTGTACCTTTCAGCTTTATCTAGAGGCAATTGTAATAGGTACTTAGAGTATTCAAGTTAGAGTTAACTTGAAGTTTTTACAACAGTTAGAGGTTGGTTTCCACAACGGGACTAGAGTTAATCCTAGGTTTACAAAAGTGTTTTATAAATGCAGTTTTTGGCTCAATGATTTAGTGGAGAGTTTGGGAAAATCTTACTGAGAAGTAGGTCGTGGTTTTTTCATCTTTTGAGCCAGGTGTTTTCCACGTAAAATACTTGTATTTTTTACTTTCCTCATTTACTATTTCAGCAATAGTAGGTTAAGGAACACATAGAAGAACCAGGTTCTTCTATAATCAGTTTAAGTGAAAATTTGGGTACCACACAAATCACCCCCCCCCCCCCATTTTTTGTGGTATTGAAGTCAAAACATCAATTGGTATCAGATTGGGTTATCCTTGAAGAGGCTAACACCTTAGGAGAAGATCAAGATGAGTGCACCACCTAGAAACTGGGAAGGGCAATCCACTACTAGGCCACCACTCTTCAATGGGCAGTACTACTCCTGATGGAAAAACAGAATGAGAGACCACATTATAGGAGAGGACTATGAGCTATGGTACATTATCACTGATGGTCTTCTGGCTTCCATGAAGAAAAATGTTGAAGGTGTAGATATGCCAAAAACAAGAGCTGACTGCACTGCTGAGGACTTGAGGAAATTGAAGAAGAATGCTAAGGCCAGGAAATGGCTTGTGTGTGGACTTGGTCCAGACGAGTACAAAAGAATTCAAAGTTGTACCACTGCTAAGGAAATTTGGGACACTTTGCAAGTGGCCCATGAAGGAACACCTCAAGTGAAGAGATCTAGAGGAACACTACTATATTCTCAATATGAGAATTTCACCATGAAGGAATGGAAAACTATCCAAGAGATGTATACAAGGTTCAACACATTGACAAATGAACTTAAGTCTCTTGGAAGGATTACTCCTGAAGAAGACAGAGTTGAGAAGATTTTGACAAGGGTTCTGCCAGTTACTTGGGAGAGCAAAATCACTGTCATTCAGGAGTCAAAGAACATTGCCACTCTTAAGTTGGATGAGCTAATTGGAAATCTCAGTGCTTATGAACTTATAAGGCAAACCATGAAGATGGATGTACCCAAGCAGGAAAGGAGACTGGCACTCAGAATCACTGATGGTTCTTATCTAAAAGATGATGAAATGTATGTGATCACAAAGGACTTCAAGAAGTACCTAAAGAGAGGAAAGTGTCCTTCAATAAGTGGAAACTATAGCAAACCAAGGGTTCCTGAAAATCAAACCAAAGAGGGATGCTACAACTGTGGGAAGACTGATCACCACATCAAGAACTGCCCTCAATATGGGAAATTGAATGGAAGAAGGAAAGAACTAAATGAAGAAACAGGAAGAAGGAACAGGTTCAACCCAAGAAGAACAAAGGATCAAAAAAGGCTATGGTTGGTTCTTGGGGAGAAAACTCAGATGATGAAGATGGATATGAACAAGAACTTATGGTCATTGGAGAATATGATGAGGAATCTGAGGTAAGTATAATTCATCTCAAAGACAAGTTTAAATTTTTGTCTAAAGAAAGGTTATCTGAGTTACTTCTAGATTTCATTGATGAATATGAGGATGTAAACAATGAAAAGGAATAGAGTTGTCTAAGGAATGTGTGAATTTGAAAGAAAAGTGTAAGAACCTAGAACTTAGGGTTAGTGAGACTGTAAGTGAAAATACTGCATTAAAGAGCCAGGTTCATGCATTTGAATCAAATATCCTATAACTTAGATATGAAAACCTAAAATTAAAATTAGGAACAAGTAAGAAGACAGTTAATTGCACACAACTCACTCTAGAAGAAAATGTAGGTAAATTAAAAGATGAGTTGTATAAGAAGGATGAGCAAGTCAGAATTTTGAAGGAGGATCAAGGCAAGATCAAGCATGAACTAGACAGAAGATGTAAATGGAACAGGTCCTCCGATGCACTTTCATGGCTACAGGAACATCATAATAGCAATGGAAGAGGACTTGGCTTTAGGAATCTTCTACCTAAATAGGATCCCAAAAGCAAGTACCTTACACTTCTTGAGAACAAGATTTGTACTCACTGTGGTAAAATAGGTCATTATAAAAGTTAATGCAATGCAAAAGAAAAGGCAAGCCAAAAGAACAAAGAATTTGTTCAAGGGAAAAATAGGCTACCAACTTGGGCTAAAAAGAATCTGATTCATCCTTTTGCCTATAGAAAGGGACCCAAACTAGGTTGGGTTCCTAAGAATAACCCTGATTTCCTTTTGCAGTTATAAGTGAAGGAGAGCAGCCAAATATGGTACATGGGTAGTGGCTGCTCAAAGCATATGACAGGAAGCAAGAACCAGTTCCTTTCACTTGAGGACCTCAAAGGAGGTAATGTCTCCTTTGGAAATGGGAAGAAAGGTGAAATCATTGGGGTTGGAAAGGTAGGTAAGGCTGATTCTCACTCTATTGAGAAGGTCTATTTGATCGATGGCTTAAAATACAGTCTAATCAGTGTATCACAATTGTGTGATATAGGTAACTTGTTAGCATTCACCTCTACCAAATGTTTTGTGATTAATCTTATCACTGACAAGATTGTTTTTGCAGGAAAAAAGAATGAATAATAAATACATTGTAGATATGTCCACACTTTCAGAAAATGAACTCACTTGCTTAAATGTGTTGGATAATGATCCCCTCCTTTGGCACAAGAGACTTGGACATGCCAGTTTGAGTCCACTCAACAAATTAGTTTCCAAGGATCTGGTGATAGGGTTACCTAACATCAAGTTCAAGGAAGACAAAGTTTGTGAGGTTTGTACAAGGGGGAAGAAGGTAAGATCCTCTTTTAAATGCAAGAAATTGGTAAGCACCACCAGGACGATGGAACTGGTCCATATGGATCTTTGTGGTCCAATGAGAACATTAAGCAGATGTGGTAAAAGATATGTGATGGTGTTTGTTGATGATTACTCTAGGTTTAATTGGACATTATTTTTAACATCTAAAGATGAAGCATTTGACACGTGTTACTTCTTTTGTTAGAAAAACTCAGAAACAACTAGGTAATCAATTTGCATCAATTAGGTTTGATCATGGCACTGAATTTGAAAATGCTAAGTTTGCTGAATTTTGTGATGAGCATGGCATAGATCATAACTTTTCTGCTCCTAAGACTTCACAACAAAATGGAGTAGCTGAAAGAAAGAATAAGACACTTGAAGATATGGCTAGGACTATGATTCTTTCTAATAAACCGCCCCATAGCTTATGGGAAGAAGCTGTAAATACTGCATGCTACATCATAAATAGATGCATGACTAGGCCTCTTGTAGAGAAAACTCTCTATGAGTTAATTAAAGGGAGAAACCAAACATATCTCATCTTAGGGCATTTGGATACAAGTGCTTTGTGCACAACAATGGTAAGGACTCCATAGGTAAGTTTGATCCTAGAAGTGATGAGGGAGTATTCTTGGAATATTCTTCACATAGCAAAGCTTATAAGGTCTATAACAAAAGAACTATGTGTGTAGAAGAAAGTGTTCATGTGGTTTTTGATTAAACTAACATTATTTTTGAGAGGCAAGAACATGATGATGAAGAAATTGGGCTGGTAAGAAACTCAAATGAAACCACAGCTCAAACTGAAGCTGCATTAGAGGAAGGAAAAGGTGATGGAACAGGTTCTTTCATCGAGGGCAACATGACAGGGGGAGTAGAACAAAGAGGAAATGATCCCCAAACCTCAAGGGAACTTGTCCATGAACCTGTTCCACAACAACAAAGCATTGAAGGAACATCAAGAGGAAACTGATTGGTTGTGAAATCTTACAAGTATCAAAGTTCTCATCCCATTAAGAACATAATTACTGATACAACCTCTGAAATCAAAACCAGATCTTCATTAAAGAATCTTTGTGCTTTTGATGCTTTTTTATATCTTATTGAACCTAAAAATGTTGTTGAGGATTTGCAGGATGCAGACTGGGTAAATGCAATGCAAGATGAACTCAACCAATTTGAAAGGAGTCATGTTTGGAATCTAGTACCAAGACCCAAGGATAGATCAGTAATTGGCATAAAATGGATCTTCAGAAACAAACTTGATGAAGATCGAACAGTTACAAGGAACAAGGCAAGATTGGTGGTTCAAGGATATAGCCAAGAGGAGGGTATAGACTATGATGAAATCTTTGCTCCAGTGGTAAGGTTAGAAGCAATAAGACTCCTCATATCCTTTGCTGCTTACATGGAATTCACCCTTAACCAAATAGATGTAAAGAGTGCTTTTCTCAATGGCTATCTAAAGTAAGAAGTGTTTGTCAAGCAACCTCCAGGGTTTGAAAGCAAGGAGTGCCTTGATCATGTGTACAAACTTAACAAAGCACTTTATGGGCTCAAGCAGGCTCCAAGAGCATGGTATGAAATATTATCAAAGTTTTTGCTTAAGCATGACTACAAGAGAGGTAAAATTGACAATACTTTGTTCTTGAAATAAAAAGGTAAAGATATCTTGGTAGTTCAAATATATGTTGATGATAAAATCTTTGGACCGACTACTGATATGCTAAGTAAAGAAGTTGCTAAACTAATGGGGAGTGAATTTGACATGAGCATGATGGGTGAACTTAATTTCTTTTTAGGCTTACAAATTAAACAAAATTTAAATGGAACTATGATACATCAGTAGAAGTATGTAAAAGAGTTGCTTAAAACGTTTAAAATGGAAGATTCTAAAGAAATTGATACTCCTATTGCAACAGTTACAAAGTTGGATAACAAATGAACCTTGATCAGAAGTTGTATAGGGGAATGACTGGCTCATTGTTGTATCTCACTGCTAGTAGACCTGACATTATTTTTAGTGTAGACCTTTGTGCAAGATTTCAGACAAATCCAAAGGAGTTTCACTTGACTGCTGTCAAGAAGATCTTGAGATATCTAAAAGGCACCACTGATCTTTGTCTATGGTATCCCAAAGGTAGTAATTTCAATCTAGTGGGATATGCTGATACAGACTATGCAGGTTTTCTCGTGGATAGAAAGAGCACCTCAGGTATGACACACTTTCTTGGCTCGTGTATTGTGTCTTGGTCCACAAAAAAGTAAAATTCAGTGGCCTTATCTACTAGTGAAGCTGAGTATGTTGTTGCTGCTTTATGTTGTGCTCAATTGTTGTGGATCAAACAATAATTAATGGACTTTGGAATTGATGTTGGTTTTATCCCTATATTTTTTGATAACACTAGTGCAATTAGTATGGCCATGAACTCGGTTCATCACAAGAGAACTAAGCACATAGATGTTACACATCACTTTTTGAGGGATAACTATGAAAAGGTGTTGATCACTGTGGAATTTTGTGCTACTGACAAGCAAATAGTTGACATCTTCACAAAAGCCCTAAGTAGAGATCACTTTTAAAGGAACGAGTTAGAATGGGAATGATTAAGATCACCTAAAAGAACCAGTTCAGAATTCACAATGAAAAAAATGAATGAAATAAAAATTTTAAAAAAATGGTTAGAAAATCTGTAAATTGTGTATTTAATTAGATAAAAAATTTCTCAGTCTCATACTTTCAATAGTATACTCTTGTGTCATGTGATAAAATGAATCATTAATCTCTAATGATATTTTCTCTATTTTGGCAAATTTAGATTACACAAGAGAATTCTCAGTGAAGAACTTGGTTCATCAAGATCACACGGTATGTTTTCTACACTCTGTATAATTTGAAATAATAATATTTGGATCATGAGCAGAGTCCAACCTAATTCTAAACTTCTTTTGGACTTATCCATTACAGGTGAACCAGTTCCATTCAAAAGAGTCCCAACTGAATTGAAGTACCTAGATTCTAGGGATACACTCTAACGTCTTTTCAAAACTGAAATTCAGTTTGATTAGACTTCTAAAAGACTGAAAAGTTGTCGTTACCCCATTAATTACTCCTCTTTAAATTGATCAGCTCTGTGTATTCCTCACTGCATATCTCTCAAGCCGTAAAAAACTCTTAATTTTCTTTCATCTTCCTAACACAATCAAATTCTCTTCTCTTCCACACCCAAGCACAAAAATGGCTAATACTCCTAAAAATCCTTCATCACCACCACAAGAAACCACTTCCACACCCACTATCACTCCTTCTAACACCCCAACCTCTAAGAAAAGAGTAAAAATGATGGCTCGCAAGGTTGTTGCTAGTGGAGAACAGATTCAGAAAATTAATGAACAATTGAAAGCGAGTAGGGAGAAAGAACCTGAGAAATCTGATGAATCCTTCAAATATGCTACTGAGGGGGAAGAAATTGTTTCTTCCGAAACTGAACAGGTATCTTCTGGCCTAAAGTTACTCCTGATATAATATTTGAAGTTGCTACAAATTTGGAGAATAGGTTTGTGCTGGTAAGGTCTATAGCAGGTGTTGAAACTACATAGTCTGGAGTAGTTGGTGGTAAAAATGAAAAGGGAAAAGAAAAAGAGAGCAAGGGAGTTAGGAGTGTTGTGATGAGAAAGGGTAAAAGAGTGATTGATTCTTCACCCACTCGTGTTAGTTTAACCAAAGACACAGGTGCAATGGTTGTTTGGGGATAAAAATCTATTGGAGTAGAGGAGAGTGTAAAGAAAACAGGGGAAAGTGAGTCTGGTGAAGCCGCTTAATGGCTGGTTCAACTTGGGAAAAATATAGATGAACATGTTTCATATGAACGGGAAACCCTCGCAGACCTACTGAAGAGAGTGACTGAAATTTATAATCCAAAGAAGAAATGGAGTTCAAAGACTAAACCCTGGCACTTCTAGGTCTAACAAGAAAAGGAAGGTTGTCCCTTTTGTTACTGTTGAAATTCCTCCCACAAGAGTAAGAGACACAAGAAGCCAGCTAAATCAGAATGAGGCAGAACTGCAAGCCTTAGAATAAACTAAAAGAAAAGCGGTTGCTAAGAGAAAGAAGAATATGGATGATCCTGTTGAGGCTAATGATATCGATGAGATGGACCTGGTCTTTCGAGATGAAGAAGAGATTGAAGAAGTGGAGGTTCTGACTCCCAAACCCAAGAAAGCCAAGACTTCCACTAAGAAGTCTGTTTTGGAGTCAAAGTATACTAAACCATCCACCCTGGCAAAAAGGACCAGGTCTTCTGTAAAATCAAACCAAATAAAAATTGTTGAGGAAGAAGAATGGAGTGAAGAGGAAGAAGATGATTCTGACACTGAGAAAGTCAAGATTGCCAAATTTGGCAAGAGAACAATTTTTAAGGGTAGACTCCTCAGGGACTTGGAGGAGGAAGGAATGGTGTTGCTTTTGGAGAAGTTAGAGTTGCAAGGCTGGAAGAACATGGTCCTTCAGATGGATGGCAGGTCGGCCAGGAATGAAATTGTTGAGTTTATGACAAATGTTAAAGTGAATGATGGAAGGTTTACCAGTATGGTGAGAGGAAGTGAAGGAGTTGGGAGTAATTCTGGGAGTACCTGCTGAGGGGTACAATTACTATACAAAGCTCAAGTGGACAAGCCTAGAAAATCTTCCTACTGCCCTTGCCATTACTAGAAAATTCAGTGACAATGAGGAGGAAATTGAGCCCAAGCCTTTGTACAAGAGTGAGATGAAGCCACCCACAAAGTGTTTTTTGAATTTGTCAACAAATGTGTTCTTCCAAGGCAAGAAAGGAGGCACATTGCAAACTTTATGGACTTGGTCCTCATGGAGTGTTTGGACAGTGGGAGACTGATTAATTGGCCTGGATTTATAATCCAGCTTCTTGATAGGGTTCTAAATGGCACCAAGACTCATGATATTCCCTATGGCTTCATTCTCATAGTTGTACTTTCACATTTCAAGGTACCTATGAAGAAGTGGGAGGTTGGTACAAACAAGGATCATTTTGGGGCAAATACTCCAATTGCTTGTGACTATGAAGTCCATGCCACTCCTAAAGAACCTGGTTCATCCAAGAAGGTAACAATGAATAGCAAGGTGCGAGCCTTGGTGCAAGAAAGTGGGGCTAAGAATGATGAAATTGATAGGCTGAAGAAGAGGTTGGTAGAGGTTGGGACTGAGAGAGATGCTCTCAGAACTGAGCTGGCAAGAGAGAAGGAGAAGAATGATGGCATTCTTCAAGATATGCTGAAACTCCTCCAAGCCAAAAACCGAAGCACCTGGTCCTTTCCAGCCTTAAGCCTCGTAGCCTAGTGTAGATCAACTAGTAACCCAGTTCGGGATTTTTTTTTGCCCATGTTTTCAGTGTTTTTATTTCTTTTTATGCTTTGTGGTAGAATCTTATCAATCATCAACAGTGATGTTTATAACCTAATGAACCTGGTCCTTGATGATAAGTGATTAAAAGGAAAAATACTTCTAACATTGTGTTGACGTAGAGATAAGTTGAAACAGGGCCTAAGCTTATGAAAAGCACAAGGTTTTTCATCATCAAAAAGGAAAAATTTGTTGGCCCAAGTGAAGGTTAGTTTTGAAGATTGACAAAGGAAGTTCAGGCATGAACCAGGTCCATCCCTTGTGTGCATAGACACGGGCAGATTCGAGCATGTGGAATGCACGTGAAGAAGATAAACTTAACTTGGTCTAATTGATATCCCATGATCGAAAAGGTTGCATAATAGTTAAGGAGAAGGACTCCTTACTCAAAGATAACATTAACCAAGATAAGGAAGGAGTTAGAAGTTGAGATCAACTAGAACTCTTCCACTAAGGAAGAGTAGCATTAGAACTCTAGTTGTTTTCTAATCTACTAACTCTATAAATTGCAGGATGTTCTTATTCTACAGGTACGCACAAAAGCAAAAGTTAAACGTGAGTTGAGAGAAAAATAGCAAGTCATTTTTCAAGCAATTCGTGTGTGATTCTGTATCAACCCGACTGGTCGTTTTGAGCATTTACACTTCGCTCGGTAGTTTACGAGCCTGAGTAGCTGTGATGACCCAAAGGGTCATCTTATAAATTAAGACTCCATTTTAAACTCGTTATCCTTAAAAAGATTAATTTTATTACCTCGATTAGAGTGAACAGTACGGGCGTGAAACCAGAAAGTTTTATGTGAAAATATGCGAAATAGAAATGTTTGGAATTTAAAACTTGGTTTTAGTTGACTTTGTTCAACATTTCTAGTAAACGGACCCGGATCTGTGTTCCGACGATCCCGGGAGGTCCATAGTAAAATATGGGACTTGGGTATATCCCCGGAACTCGATTCCGAGGTCCCTAGCCTTAGAAATCAATTTTTGAAAGAAATTGTTTTGCTGGATTTTTAATGAAGAAATGAATTAATATTTGAAATCATTGGTATCGGGCCTGTATTTTGGTTCTGGATCCCAGTACAAGTTTGTTATGATTTTGAGCCTTATCTGTGAAATTTGGTGAGAATCAGAATTTATTTGACGTGATTCGGACGTCCGGTGGAGAAATAGTGAAATTTAAGTGTTCTTGAGAAAAATGATGAGTTTTGAGGTGAAATTCGTAGTTCTAGATGTTATTTTTGTGATTTGATCGCACGAGCAAGTCCGTATGATGTTTTTAGACTTGCGTGCATATTTGGTTTAGAGTCCCGAGGGCTCGGGTGAGTTTCAGGTAGGCTTCAGGATGTTTTTAAACTTGTAAAATCTGCTGGTGCACCAGTTCCGGTGTGCCCGCACCTGCGAACCTTGGGCCGCAGGTGCGAGAGAAAGGCCTCAGGTACGACCCAGGCCAGCTTCCCCTTTTCCGCAGATGCGAACTTCATGCGCAGAAGCGGACAATTGTCCGCAGGTGCGGCCCCAGTGGCCATTTCCCTTTTCCGCAGAAGCGGAAGAACTTCCGCACGTGCGCAATTACAGGTGTGAACCAAGCACCGCGGGTGCGAGTGTCGGGCAGTGAGTTCATATTAATTAGAACTCCAGCCTTTTTCTTCTTATTTTTCACAAGGGTAGAAGACCTAGGGCGATTTTCTCAAGGCTTTTTCTTCCAAAATCATAGGTAAGTGTTCACTAACTATTTTCTTTCAATTACCCAATATTTTTCATCACTTTTCAATCCAAAATCAAGAATTTTCATGGTAAAAATTGAGTGTTTACGTAGAATCAGAAAATTTTGTAAAAATCAAATTTTGACCTCGAATTGGGGTCAGATTTCGAAACCTATTGCATATTAGGGCTCGGGGGTGAATGGGTAAACAGAATTTGGTACGAACCCTGAGTTTGGACCAAGCAGGCCCGGGGTCAGGTTTTAACTTTTTTTTTTTAGAAAACTTAGGAAAATCATAAATTTTCAGTAAAGTTACTTCCTTTAGCCTTAATTAATGATATTGAGCTAGTTATAATTATATTCGAGCGGGTTAGAGAAATATTCGAAAGGAAAAGTGGTAATTGAGAAGTGAGTGTCCTACAAAATTGAGCTAAGTGTTTGGTTTAAACTTGACTTGAGGGAATAGGAATCCCCAACTTAAATGCTATGTGAATTCGCATGTGTGTGTTGTATAGGTGAGGTAACGAGTATCTATGCACCACCAATTTGTCTGTTAAACATGATCCTTTCCCCGTTTCCGATTATTTACTTCTGGGCTTAATTGTTTTATGATCATTGAGGTTTATATGTCATTTGGATTTTTTGATTCAGTGTTAAGCATTGCTCCAAGTAATTTGGAAGTGTTGGTTATTCTCTTGGTTTTGTTGTGTTACATAAGGATTGCGCTGGTTGTCAGTGTTACGATATGTATATACATTCCGGTTGACTTCGTTATGAAATGATAATTGATGAAGTTTATGAGTTTTACAACTTCTGTTTACAAGTTTTGATATAAAAATGTTGTGAAAGGCTTGGCCATAATTGTGAAAGTTTTTATAAATAAACTGATATGATATGTCTGGTGGGAGTGGGTTGCACAGACAGGTGGGATCGGGTTGCACGCCGCAACAGGAGAAATAAGGGTGATATATATAGGGAGGAGCAATAAGGGTGGACAGATGGGCGCGTTGCGCGCCGCAACAAGGAGCGATAAGGGATAATAATTATGTTTTACTGATTTTCAAAAATAAGGATTTGGAAAATTCCGATTTTATTAAAAAGGTTTTCATACTCTGATTTTTATTGTGATTTAAATTGAAACTTGAAAATTTTGAGAAGTCGATTATACTTGATATCTGAAAAGAGTTATCAGAGTTGTTTATTTTATTTATTATTGTAAGTTACTGGTTATCGAGTTTATTATTATTTCTTTCTTACTTTATTATATATAATGTTTACAGGTTATGTTGTTGGTGCACCGCCGTAGCCTCGTCACTACTTCGTCGAGGTTAGGCTCGGCACTTACTCAGTACATGGGGTCGGTTGTACTGATACTACACTCTGCACTCTTTTGTGTAGATCCAGGTACCAGCCAGAGTTAGGAGATCTTAGTAGCTGAGCATTTTCGTTCGGAGACACGAGGTAGATCTGATGGCGTCCGCAGATTCCTGGAGTCTTCTCTTCACTTTATAGACGTTGTTTTATTTCGTTCGAAACAGACATATATACTTCTCTCAACCATTATTTGTAGTATTCTTAGTAGTTCGTGAATTGTAACACCAGACCCTGGGGTAGTTTTATAGTTATATATTTAGTTCGTGGTTCGATTTAATCATTGATCGTTATTAGTATTTCATGAAGTTATCTAGTGGAAAGTATTAGATTCGTATTTATTTTGAATTGTTCTATTATGTGTAGGTAACTTTAAAGGAAAATGGTTAGTAAATGTATAACATTGGCTTGCCTAGCAAGTATTGTGTTAGGCACCATCAGGATCTCGTGGTTTGGGAATTTGGGTCGTGACAAGTTGGTATCTGAGCACTAGGTTGCATAGGTCTCACAAGTCACGAACAAACTTGATAGAGTCTGAGGGGTCGGTATAGAGACGTCTGTACTTATCTCTCAGAGGCTATGAAGTTAGGAACAAAATTAGTTTTTATTTCTACTCTGTCGTGCGCTCCTTGGTATCTCAAATACTGATTGAACTCTTCTACTCTCTCGCAGATGGCGAGAACACGTGCTTCTTCTTCCGCTAACCAACAATCCGGTCTTCCAGCAGCAGCGACTGCTATTAGGGGCAGAGGTCGAGGCCACATCAGAGGCCGAGGCAGGGGCAGGACTCAGCCCATTGCTCATACTGCAGCCCCAGATTGAGATTGATGGGGGGGGAGCTCCAGCTCAGACCGTTCCAGCTGGACCAAATTAGGTTCCAGAGGGGTTTATTGTTATCCTGGTACTTCAGGATGCTTTGGTCCGATTAGTGGGCCTTATGGAGAGTGTAGCCCAGACTGGTGCACTCCCTGTTGCAGCAGCCGCATCTCAGGCTGGAGGAGGGGTCCAGACTCTTGTTACCCACACTCCTAATTAGACTACTCCTCAAGTTGAGACCCCAGCGGCCAATTCAGTTGGGGTAATTCAGCCAGTTGCTCCAGCGTCGTCCGTTGATGTGGCAGCTATGTTCGCCGATGCTTTGTAGAGATTGGATAGGTTCATTAAGATTTTCCTTGTTCACTTCAGTGGTGCTACTTCAAAGGATCCTCAGGAATATCTGGACAGTTGTCATGAGGTTCTTCGTAATATGTGTATTTTGGATACCAATGGGGTCGACTTCGCTGCATTTCAGATGACTAGTTCCGCCAAGAAATTGTGGAGGGCTTATTTGTTGACTAGACCAGTTGGGTCGTCTTCTCTGACTTGGGATCAGTTTTCTCACCTATTTCTGGAGAAATTTTTTCCTATCACTACCAGAGAAGAGAAGCGTCGTCAGTTTGAGCGTCTTCAGTAGGGCGGCATGACAGTTATCCAGTATGAGAATCATTTTATGGATTTGGCTCGGCATGCTATTCTTTTGTTGTCTACTGAGAGAGAGAGGGTTAGGAGATTTATTGAGGACCTTGCCCAGCCCATCAGGTTGTAGATGGCTAAGGAGACAGGGACTGAGATTTCATTTCAGGATGCGGCCAATGTGGCCAGGAGAGTTGAGACGGTTCTCGGAATGGGAGGTCAGGGGTCAGACAAGAGACCTCGCCATTTCGGTAGATTCAGCAGTGCCTCGTCTGGAGGCGGAGATACTCAGGGTAGAGGCCATTCTTCCAGGACATTTAATTCAGTACTTCAGATGTCCCATGGTGCTTTAGGTGGTCGTGGCTCTTACTTTCCTTATTCTATCAGTCAGCCCCTATCAAAGCACCTCCTCTTCAGAGTTATTATCATGGTCAGTCAGTTCGTCAAGGTTAGCCTCAGTATCAGGATGGTTGTTATGAGTGTGTGAGTATGGACACATTCGGAGATCTTGTCCGAAATTTTTGGATAGTCAGCCTCAGTATCAGACTTCTCGTGTTATAGTTCCGGCACCAGCTGCAGCACCACTTGCCCAGCCTGCCAGGGGTAGGGGTCAGGTAGTCAGAGGTAGAGGTCAGAATGTTAGAGGTGGAGATCAGCATGCTAGAGGTGGAGAAGTGCCCGCTAGAGGTGGTGGCCAGCCCGTTAGAGGTGGAGGACCACCTGTCATAGGTCATCCCAGTGACGCAGTTCAGGGTGGTGGGGCCCAGCCCCGATTATATGCATTTCTAGCCAGACCCGAGGTGGAGTCCTCCGATGCAGTTATCATAGGTACCATTTCAGTTTGTAATAAAGATGCTTCAGTTTTGTTTGATCCGAGGTCTACTTATTCTTATGTATCATCCTATTTTGCCTCGTATTTGGTTGTGCTCCGCGATTCTTTGAGTGTCCCTGTTTATGTGTCTACGTCGGTGGGAGATATTATTGTTTTAGATTGTGTATATCGTTTGTGCGTAGTCATTATCGAGGGTCTTGAAACTAGTGTAGACCTTTTGCTTCTTGACATGGTCGATTTTGATGTTATATTAGGCATGTATTGGTTGTCACCTTATTATGCCATCTTGGACTGTCATGCCAAGACGGTTACTTTAGCTTTACCAGGATTGCCTCGGTTAGAATGGAAAGGGACTCCTGGTCATTCTCCCAGCAGGATGATTTCTTATGCCAAGGCTCGTCGCATGGTTGAGAAAGGATGTTTGGCTTATTTGGATCATATCCGTGATTCTGATGCCGAGATTTATCCAATAGAGTCAGTGCCTATTGTTCGGGAGTTTCTCGAAGTGTTTCCTGCATACCTGTCGGGGATGCCACCCAACAGGGATATCAATTTTTGTATTGATGTTGCTCCGGGCACTCAGCGCATTTTTATTCCTCCATACCGGATGGCCTCACCAGAATTGAAAGAATTGAAAGAACAGTTGCAAGACCTGCTTGATAAAGGTTTCATCAGGCCTAGTGTCTCGCCCTGGGGTGCACCGATTTTGTTTGTAAAGAAGAAGGATGGATCGATGAAAATGTGTATAGATTACCGGCAGTTGAATAAAGCTACTATCAAAAATAAGTATCCATTGGCGAGAATTGATGATTTATTCGATCAGCTCAGGGTGCCAGTGTATTTTCAAAAATTGATCTGAGATCGGGCTACCATCAGTTGAAGATTAGGGCGTCTGATGTTCCCATAACAGCCTTTCGGACAAGGTATGGGCACTATGAATTTTTGGTGATGTCTTTTGGCTTGATTAATGCCCCAGCAGCCTTTATGGATTTGATGAATCGAGTTTTCAAGCCTTATCTAGATTCCTTCGTAATTGTGTTCATTGATAACATTCTTATATACTCCCACAGTCGGGAGGAGCATGAACAGCACCTCCGTATAGCACTCCGGACTTTGAGGGACAATCAGTTGTATGCAAAATTTTCAAAGTGTGAGTTCTGGTTAGACTCAGTAGCTTTCTTGGGTCACATCGTATCAGCAAAGGGTATTCGGTTAGATTCTAAGAAGATAGAGGCATTCAAGAACTGGCCTAGACCCACTTCAGCCGCGGAAATCAGGAGCTTCTTGGGTTTGGCGGGATACTACCGTCGTTTCGTGGAGGGGTTCTCGTCTATAGCAGCCCCGATGACGAGATTGACTCAGAAGGGTGCCCCATTTAAATGGTCGGATGAGTGTGAGGCGAGCTTCCAGAAGCTCAAGACAGCCTTGACTTCAGCACTGGTATTGGTGTTACCATCAGGTTCAGGATCTTTCACGGTATATTATGATTCCCCCGTATTGGATTGGGAGCGGTATTGATGCAAGAGGGAAGGGTGATAGCATATGAATCTCAGCAGTTAAAGATTCATGAGAAGAATTATCCCGTCCATGACTTAGAGTTGGCAGCCATTGTTCATGCATTGAAAATATGGAAGCACTATCTTTATGGCATGCCGTGTGAGGTTTACACGGATCTAGCCTCCAGTACTTGTTCAAGCAAAAGGATCTTAATTTGAGACAGAGGAGATGGTTAGAGTTATTGAAATATTATGACATCATTCTATTGTATCATTCGAGAAAGGCCAATGTGGTGGCCGACGCATTGAGTAGGAAAGCAGTAAGTATGGGCAGTCTTGCATGTATTCCAGTTAGTGAGAATACGTTAGCTTCAGATATTCAGACGTTGGCTAATCAGTTCGTGAGGTTGGATATTTTGCCCAGACATGATCTAGCTTGTATAGTTGCTCGATCTTCCTTATTCGAGCGTATCAAAGGTCGATAGGATGATGACCCGCACTTGATGGTCCTTAGGAACACAGTTCGGCACGGTGGTGTCAAGAAGGTTACAGTTGGAGATGATGGTGTTTTGAGGATGCAGGGCTGTATATGCGCGCCTAATATTGATGGACTTCATGAATTGATTCTTGAAGAAGCTCACAGTTCTAAGTATTCTATTCACCCGGGTGCTACCAAGATGTACCAGGACTTGCGACAGCACTACTGGTGGCGAAGGATAAAAAAGTATATTGTTGCTTATGTGGCTCGTTGTTTGAATTGCCAACAGGTGAAATATGAGCATCAAAGACCCGGTGGTTTACTTCAGCAGATAGAGATTCCTGAATGGAAGTGGGAGCGTATCACTATGGACTTTGTTGTTGGACTCCCACGAACTCAGAGGAAGTTCGACACCGTTTGGGTTATTGTGGATAGGTTGACTAAATCAGCACATTTCATTCCAGTGGCAAGTACTTACACTTCAGAGCGGTTGGCAGAGATATATATTCGAGAGATTATTCGCCTTCACGGTGTGCCCGTGTCTATCATTTTTGATCGAGGTATGCAGTTTACCTCGCACTTTTGGAGGGAAGTTCAGCGAGAGTTGGGTACCCGAGTTGAGCTGATCACATCATTTCATCCTCAAACGGACGGGCAGTCCGAGCATACTATTCAGATTCTAGAGGATATGCTCCGCGCTTGTGTCATTGGCTTTGGAGGTTCTTGGGATCAGCTCATGCCGTTAGCGGAGTTTTCCTACAATAATAGTTATCAGTCGAGCATTCAAATGGTTCCCTATGAGGCATTATATGGTAGGCGATGTAGATAGCCAGTTGGTTCCTTTGAGCCGGGAGAGGCTCGATTATTGGGTACAGACTTAGTTCAAGAGGCCTTAGATAAGGTCAAGATTATACAGGATCGACTTCATGCAGCTTTGTCTAGGAAAAAGAGTTACGCCGATCGTAAGGTTCGTGATGTGGCATTCATGGTTGGAGAGAGAGTATTACTCCGGGTATCGCCCATGAAGAGTGTCATGAGATTTGGGAAGAAGGGCAAGTTGAGCCCTAGGTATATCGGACCATTTGAGATTCTTGATAGAGTGGGGGAGGTAGATTATAGACTCGCATTGCCTCCAGGGTTATCCTCAGTTCATATGGTATTTCATGTATCTATGCTCCGGAAATACCATGGTGACCCGTCCCACGTGTTAGATTTCAGCTATGTCCAATTGGACAAAGATTTGACTTATGAGGAGGGGCCGGTAGCCATTCTAGACCGGCAGGTTCGTCAGTTGAAATCAAAGACTTACCCTTCAGTTCAAGTGCATTGGAGGAGTTAGCCTATCGAGGAAGCTACTTGGGAGTCCTAGTCGGACATGCAGAGTAGATATCCCCACTTGTTTGCCAGTTCAGGTAACTTTCTATGTCCATTCGAGGACGAACTTTTGTTTTAGAGGTGGAGATTGTGATGACCCAAAGGGTCATCTTATAAATTAAGACTCCATTCCAGGTTCGTTAGCCTTAGAAAGATTAATTTTATTACCTCAATTTGCGTGCGCAATCCGGGCGTGAAACCGGAAAGCTTTTATGTGAAAATATGAGAAATGAAAATTTTTGGAATTTAAAACATGGTTTTAGTTGACTTTGTTCAACATTTCTAGTAAAAGGACCCGGATCTGTGTTCTGATTATCCTGGGAGGTCCGTGGTAAAATATGGGACTTGGGCGTATGCCCGGAACTGGATTCCGAGGTCCATAGCCTTAGAAATCAATTTTTGAAAGAAATTGTTTTGCTGGATTTTTAATGAAATAAAGAAATGAATTAATATTTGAAATCATTGGTATCGGGCCCGTATTTTGGTTCCGGATCCCGGTACAAGTTTGTTATGCTGCTTAAGCCTTATCTGTGAAATTTGGTGAGAATCAAAATTTATTTGACGTGATTGTCGGACGTCCGGTGGAGAAATAGTGAAAGTTAAGTGTTCTTGAGAAAAATGATGAGTTTTGAGGTAAAATTCGTAGTTCTAGATGTTATTTTCGTGATTTTATCGCACGAGCAAGTCCGTATGATATTTTTAGACTTGCGTGTATGTTTGGTTTAGAGCATCGAGGGCTCGGGTGAGTTTCGGGTAGGCTTCGGGATGTTTTTAAACTTGTAAAATCTGCTAGTGCACACGTTCTTGTGTGCCCACACCTGCGAACCTTGGGCCGCAGGTGCGAGAGGAAGGTCGCAGGTGCGATCCAGACCAGCTTCCCATTTTCCGCAGATAACGGACTTCATGCACAGAAGCGGGATCGTAGAAGCGAAAAATTTCCCGCAGGTGCAGCCCTAGTGGCCATTTCCCTTTTCTGCCGAAGCGGAAGAATTTCCGCACGTGCGCAATCGCAGGTGCGAGGGTCGGGCAGTGAGTTCATATTAATTAGAACTCCAGCTTTTTTCTTCTTATTTTTCACAAGGGTAGAAGACCTAGGGCGATTTTCTCAAGGCTTTTTCTTCCAAAATCATAGGTAAGTGTTCATTAACTATTTTCTTTCAATTACCCAATGTTTTTCATCACTTTTCAATCCAAAATCAAGAATTTTCATGGTAAAAATTGAGGGTTTGGGTAGAATTAGGGAATTTTGTAAAAATCGAAGTTTGACCTCGAATTGGGGTCGGATTTCGAAACTAATTGCATATTCGAGCTCGGGGGTGAATGGGTAAACGAAATTTGGTTCGAACCTCGAGTTTGGACCAAGTGGGCTCGGGGTAGGGTTTTAACCTTTTTTAGAAAACTTAGGAAAATCATAAATTTTCAGTAAAGTTACTTCCTTTGGCCTTAATTAATTATATTGAGCTAATTATGATTAGATTCGAGCGGGTTAGAGAAAAATTTGAAAAGAAAAGCGGTAATTGAGCGGTGAGTAGCCTACGAAATTGAGGTAAGTGTTTGGTTTAACCTTGGCTTGAGGGAATAGGAATTCCCAACTTAAATGCTATGTGAATTCGTGTGTGTGTGTGTGGTGTATAGGTGAGGTGACGAGTATCTATGCACCACAAAATTGTCTATTAAACATGATCATTTCCCTGTTTCCAATTATTTGCTTCTAGGCTTAATTGTTTCATGATCATTGAGGTTTATATGTCTATTTGGATTCGTTGATTCATTGTTAAGCATTGCTCCAAGTAATTTGGAAGTGTTGGTTGTTCTCTTGGTTTTGTTGTGTTACATAAGATTGGGCTGGATGTCAGTGTTACGATATGTATATACATTTCGGTTGACTTCATTATGAAATAATAATTGATGAAGTTTATGAGTTTTACAACTTCTGTTTACAATTGTTGATATAAAAATGTTGTGAAAGTCTTGGCCTGAATTGTGAAAGTTTTTATAAATAAACTGATATGATATGTCTGATGGGAGCGGGCTGCACGGCGCAACAAGGAATGATAAGGGTGGACAGGTGGATCGGGTTGCACACTGCAACAGAAGAAATAAGGGTGATATATATATAGGGAGGAGCAATAAGGGTGGACAGGTGGGAGCGGGTTGCGCGCCGCAACAACGAGCGATAATGGAGAATTAAAAAGGTTTTCATACTCTGATTTTTATTGTGATTTAAATTGAAACTTGGAAATTTTGATAAGTCCACTATACTTGAAATCTGAAAAGAGTTATCAGAGTTGTTTCTTTTATTTATTGTTGCAAGCTACTCGTTATCGAGTTTATTATTATTATTTCTTTCTTGCTTTATTATAGATAATGTTTACAGGTTATGTTGTTGATGCCCCGCCGTAGCCTCGTCACTACTTCGTTGAGGTTAGGCTCGGCACTTACTTAGTACATGGGCTCGGTTGTACTGATACTACACTCTGCACTCTTTTGTGCAGATCCAGGTACCGTCCAGAGTTAGGAGATCTTAGTAGCTGAGCATTTTCGTTCAGAGACACGAGGTAGATCTGCTGGCGTCTGTAGATTCCTGGAGTCTTCTCTTCACTTTATAGACGTTGTTTTATTTCGTTCGAAACAGATATATTGATCACGCTCAACTATGTCTTATAAAAAGACTAAGCGGGTGTTGCAAATATAATCTGAGTATTTCGCCCAGAGTCGAATCCCACAGGGAATTAAACTATCAATTATAGTTGTTAGACTCACTCGATTCTTCGTAATTAACTTACCAAAGATTAAGAATGACAATTTGTGGGTATTTTTACTAACTAAAACTGAATGAAATTAAGTAGACTAAAAGATTACTACTACTGAGTTGTAAAAAAATGCGAGAAGAATCTAAGGTTATGGTTTCCCCCGCTGATGAAATCCCATCTTGTATATTTCCTATTGTTTGGCCTAATTATCTCTATAAATCATGAGCACTCTTGCTATCATAAATATCTCCCTAGTAATTACGATAATTTACTAGACACACTTTCCCGAGCTACGCTAGCTGGCTTTTATTATAGCTCACTTTAGATTGCACCCAAGGTATCGTTATCCCTAATCAAACCTTTAAACCCTCGGTTATGGATCCCTCTTATACTTTGGGAATGGTGTTGTTCAACAACAACCTAAATATGCACTACCTCCCGTGCAGATACATACTAAATAGGCACAGCAAATTGAGGGCCCTTCAATAAACTATAATAAGAACTTAGTTGAACAAATAGAGATTGAAACCAAGCAAACTATATTAATATAACAAGATGTCCATCCTCAACGGGTTCCACCTAAACCTTAGAGTAAATAGATTAGCTACTCATAATTGTACTGAAAATAGCAACAGAAGAATTCATCAACAATGACAAAAATACAAGGAAGAGAGATGATATTTGATAGCCAATTGCCCTCCTTGCCCCTTGCCTTTGCTTTTCTTGAACAAGACTCTAAACCTGATTAACACTCTTTTTTGGGTGAGTTGAACCTTATATAGGGGGTCCTCAATAGTTAAGGACTCATCATCTTCCTCCACTATCACATCCACAACATCAATAAGAGAACAGTTGGCGAACTCACTTGGTCGCCTCATGGATTTATGCACGTTGAATGTGATTTCCTCGTTGTTCAATCTCATCTTGAGCTCCCCAGTTTCACAATCAATGAGGGCTCGCCCAGTGGCGAAGAATGGCCTTCCCAAAATTATGGGAATCTCTTCATCCACTCTGTAGTCCAGTATCACAAAATCTGCAGGGAACACAAACTTCCCTACCTGCACCAATACGTCATCCAGAATGCTTGACGGTCTTTTTACCATCATGTCTGCCAGCTGCAACAACATAGAGGTTGGTCTAGATCTACTAATCCCCAACCTCTTGTAGATGGCCAGGGGCATAGATTAATGCTGGCCCCTAAATCACAAAGTGCCTTTGCAAAGGCAAAATTTCCAATGGTGCATGGAATGGTGTAACTCCCTAGATTAGACAGCTTTTCTGCAATTGGTTGGGCTACAACATCACTGCAAGTCTGAGTAAGCATCACTATGGCCAAGTCTTGGAAGTCAAATTTTCGGGACATTAAGTCCTTCATCATTTTGGCATACCCAGGCATCTCCTTCAGAGCATCAATCAAAGGAATGTTTACCTGTATTAGTTTCAACATGTCCAAGAACTTTTTATACTGCTCATCCTTCTGATACTTAGCCAGCCTCTATGGGAATGGTGTTGGAGGTCTCTTCTTCCCAGTGAGTTGGGATTTTTCTTTGTCAGCCACTACCTCAATTACCGGTTCTTGGGCTGGCTCAACTTCTTTCTCAACCTCGAATTGTATGCTGGGTTCTCTTTGTGCAGGCTGCACTATCATCTCAGTCAGTTTTGTTGACACATCAAATTCAATAGGCACTGGTACCAGTGTCTCAGCCTATCTATTTTCTCGAGCTCTTTCCTGCTCCAAGTCTAAGTCCCTGCCATTGCGTAGACTCACTGCTATTAGCTGCTTAGGACCATGATCCTTAGGATTTACCTGAGAGTCTACAGGAAATTTCCCCTGAGGACGATTATTAAAAGACATCGAGATCTGGCCCATTTGCACTTTAATGTTTTTAATAGCTGACTCATGTGCATCTACTCTCTTGCTTATTTTTGCAGTTGACCCAATAACCTGTTGCATCATTGCTTCAAGTCTGGAAAACCCATCTTCCTGTCTACCACTATGTTGTTGTTGGGGGGGGGGGTGATAAGCCTATTGCTGATGTTGATTCTGATTATTGTACCCCTGTGGCCTTTGGTAAGGCGCCACATTACCCTGAGGTCGCATGGCTCCCATGTTTCCACTATTGTGTTGCTGTTGAACTGGCATGTATGGTTGATTTTATTGGCCCCAATTCTGTCCACCCTGCCGTTGACCCCCATAATTCGACACATAGTTCATATTTTCAAGGTAGTGATGTTGATCACATTCAGCATTCCACTAATTACCAATTGGATGACTAATGCAAGATGTGCATAAGCCTCCATTGGTTGTATCCACAATATGTACCTGCTGCTTTTGCTCTGACTCTTCCACCTTTTTGGTTAGTATGTTCATCTGTGTTATCAAGGTGGCCACATTCTCAGCAAGAGTATTGGATGGATCGAAGGGCACTGATGAACTACTGTAGTAATGGGTGCATTCTTGGTTTTCCACCCCGAATTCTGCGCCATTTTATCAAGCAGGATCTGGCTTTCTCTACATGTTTTTCTCAAGAATGATCCACCAGATGAAGCATCTACATTTTCCTTTGCAGTATCCGCCAGACCCATATAGAAATTTTGTCCCAACATCTGCTCTGGAATACCATGGTGCGGACAGATAACCAGCATTCCTTTAAATCGTTCCCATGTTTCCTGCAATGTTTCAGTTGGCTTCTGTCTGAAGCTCAAGATTTCATTAATTTTGTTGAGCTGTCTTGTGGGGTGGATGGAATTTGTTCATGAACTGCTTAACTAACTCCTCCCATGTGGTAATGGAATTAATGGGGAGCGAGTTTAGCCAAGTTTGGGCTGCTTCTGTCGCTGAGAATGGAAACAACAACAGTTTTATTGCTTCCTGAGTGACGTTTGGATGCCTATGAGTTTTGCAAATCGACAGGAAATTCTTCAAATACTGTTGGGGATCCTCAATGTATGACCCCGAAAATAGTCCCTTGTTCTGAAGCAAGTGCAGCATATTATTTGTAATCTGAAAGGACTCGGCCTGTATCTGAGGGAATACTATCGCAGTGGCCAAATTCTCCGCCATGGGTTGTGTCCAGTCATATAAATGAGCCTCTGGCACAAGAGGTGCCACTATCTGCGCAACTGGGTCTACCACGTCGTCCCCATTTTTGTTCCTGTTGTTTAGATTTTCCATGTCATGTTCAAGTTGTTCAATTGATGGTTGTTGTTTACTTTTCCGGTTGACCCGGTTCAAGGCCTTGAAAACTTTCTCGGGGTCTAATAAGGCTTCAAATACTTCACCAGTTCTCGATGAGTTTCTAGGCATGCACCTGTACAACCAAGTTAGCAAATGTTAAAATTTCAATGTATAGATGAAAATTGAAGAAAATTGACTATACTTTATAATTTTGTATTTCTTCAAACTGTAATTGATAAAACCGTTAATTCCCCGGCAACGGCGCCAAAATTTGATCACACTCAACTATGTCTTATAAAAATACTAAGCGGGCATTGAAAATATAATCTGAGTATTTCGCCCAGAGTCGAATCCCACATGGAATTAACCTATCAATTATAGTTGTTAGACTCACTCGATTCTTCGTAATCAACTTCCCAAAGATTAAGAATGACAATTTTTGGGTATTTTTACTAACTAAAACTGAATGAAATTAAGTAGACTAAAAGATAACTACTACTGAGTTGTAAAAAAATGCGAGAATGATCTAAGGTTATGGTTTCCCCCGCTGATGTAATCCCATCTGGTATATTTCCTATTGTTTGGCCTAATTATATCTATCAATCATGAGCACTCTTTCTACCGTAAATCTCTCCCGAGTAATTATGATAATTTACTAGACGCACTTTCCCGAGCTACGCTAGCTGGCTTTTATTATAGCTCACTTTAGATTGCACTCAAGGTATCATTATCCCTAGTCCAACCTTTAAACCCTCGGTTATGGATCCCTCTTATACTTTGGGAGTGGTGTTGTTCAACAACTATCTAAATATGCACTCTCTCCCGAGCAGATACATACTAAACAGGCACAACTAATTGAGGGCCCTTCAATCAACTACAATAAGAACTAAGTTGAACAAATAGAGATTGAAACCAAGCAAACTATATTAATATAACAAGATTTTCATCCTCAACGGGTTCCACCAAAACCTTAGACTAAATAGATTAGCTACTCTTAATTGTACTGAAAATAACAACAGAAGAATTCATCAACAATGACAAAAATACAACAAAGAGAGATGATATTTGATGCCCAATTGCCCTCCTTGCCTCTTGCCTTTGCTTTTCTTGAACAAGACTCTAAACCTGATTAATCCTCTCTTTTGGGCGAGTTAAACCTTATATTGGTTAAGTGGAATTGTCCCAAGCTTCCAAGTTTACCCCTGAGCGTGTTCGACTGGACTAGCACGGTCGCGCTAGTCATCGCGCTACTGGGCGCGCTAATAACTAAACATTCTTCCTGGGATCGCTGGACTAGCGCGGTTGCGCTAATGGGCGTGCTAAGATCGCCCTAGTGGACTTATAATCTGTCCCAGCAATTTTTCTTCCTTCTTTTCACACGTCAAATACTCCAAGGGCTCTCCTTCAATTTGGCTCCAAACACCATCCTAGGTCCTCATAAGCGCATTTAGCTCCTGCAAAACATAAAATCAACAATTAGAGCCATTTTAACATCATTTTCACTCTCCTAAGACAGTGAAGAATCATTAAGTCGGAGTACAAATATACCCTAACTAAGTGAATTTAGCCTATTATCAACACCCCACACTTAAATCATTGCTAGTCCTCGAGCAATTCACTACACTCTACAAAGGTCCTTTCATCAACCATTTCCCTAATGTGTCACACCACGAACATATTACAGGAGTTATACCTAGCAATGTAACATCCATGACTCAAGGGTCGACTCTCACATTCCATGCAATATTCCTACTTTCTCAAAGTACTCTACACAGAGGTCAAGACTTACCTTTCCGTCATGAATCAAGTGCACTCACATCACACACACGAGAGTAGTTCCATAAGAATAATATTAAGAACATGTAGGAACTCAAATAGAAAGAATTCACTCACTCTCGGAAAGAACATTCATATGCCACAAAGATACACCATAGGCTTGCCCGTAGTGTAATACTCTACTAATCGAGCCCATTCATTCTAAGATCAATTAGGTCTTCATTTGGTTGTAATGTAGGCTAAGGGACGGGTATGATACATTTAGATATAGTTACTAACCTCCCTAAGAACTTTTAATACAATTACTTTAGCTTTCAGATCATTCTTATGCCCGGCCAAAATTTTCACCACACTTCTCTTTATATTTACCCCAAACTCCCTTAGGTGCAATTTTATCGAATCACCACTTATTAAGGACTGCATTTATTCATTGTCCTTTCTCTTCTTCTTTTTCAAGTGGCGCTTATTCTTTCATTTTTTTTCACACTTTTGCACCTTTCCTTCTATTTATTTGATTTCACTCAAAAACCAAACCACCACCCCACACTTTGACTTTTACATAATATCTAACAATTCAAGTGCTCCTGGGAGGTACACGGTTCAAACAGACAGGCCATTCAAATAATTGGGTAAGGTTTGTAATGTGGTTGTCAAAGAAACAGGCTTATAGGCTCAAAGGGGTTAACTATGGTAAATTACAATCAGGTGGATACACTTTTATGTCTGGCTTAACAAAGAAATGCCTATATCACTTCTAAGACTAAGCGAACTACTATTTCAGACATAGAATACAATACGACAGCTCGCACACATATGGCACATGACTCACTCCAGATTAGCTTATCAAGAAACTCTCACCGAGCATTCAAGTCAGTTACAACATACAAATTTAAGGCATTACACAAGAGTCAACAAATGAGCCTAAGCGTCACACTCTAGGGTCTTTTGTGTTCGGGTGTAACAACGCTAAGGGATGCTTCTCTTATTTCATCTCCTTGCCCAAAACACCTAACAAATAAAAAAAACTAACTATACCCGGTTTATGCTAAATCCTTGGAAAAGAACTGCGATCAAAAGAAAAACCAAGGGGAAATTGCTACACTACCTAAAAAGAAAATAAAAAATCTTTTTGGTGTTTTATTTGGACTAGCTTCCCTCAAGAAAACTTCCTAAGAAGTCCGTCATCAGGAAGAGTCCACTCTATTTTCTACTTTTTTTTTTGTGGTCGACTTAGACCCTCAAGAACCCCGTCGAAAGGTATCTGTCGTCGGGTCAAGACGACTTAATTAATTACACTACTATTTAAAATCACAAACATAGAAGCAAAAACCACTCAAAAGAAAATAATGAAAACAGCTAACAATTATGCTAACTCATAAGAAAAATAAAGAAAACAACTACCCATTTTGATCTACATATATACATGTACAAGGGAATACTTCCCCCCTCCCCCACTTAATATGAGGACATGTCCCCATGGAAATCAAAATAAGCAGAGAGGTAAGGGACTTCCCTGAACGCTCAATCCTGGTCGGAGATAGTCCCTAAGTCCAGATGACAAACGCGACCCAGGGCTCGGAACCAGCCCATGATTTTCTTTTCAGATTCTTCTGCTGGGTAGCTACAACATCAACTCGTGCACCCAGATCTATGACCGAAGTGCGCAGTTCCACCATGTCTTTCTCCAGGTGGTCTAGCCTATCACTCCAACGGGCTCTAGACGGGCCCTCCACCTCAGCAGCCTGCGCTTGAGTGGGATGCTCCTCCTCCATATGTTCTTGCTCCTCCTCCACATTTTGTTGTGCTTCCTCCTCAGCTTCCTCATCCAACTCATTCTCCTCCTCATCATCATCAACGACCATTGCTTCCTTTCCAATTGTGACTCTATCAGCTCTGAAGGGGTACGTCGTTGGCACTCTGCCATCCACCGCCAAGTTTCCCGGTACTCCAGCTGCAAGGCACAATCTGGTGACTAGAGATGGGAAGAAGAAACCATACCTCTGAACCTTACAGCGGACGAACATCTCCTCATGCATAAGCATGGCCACGTCAAATTCGCGGCCCGTCATGAAGCACCAGATCAAACACCCGTGAGGAATGTTCACCTCCGAGGTGTTGTGGGATGGGAGTAGGCGATTGTTAATCAGGTAGAGCCAACATTTAGCCTCAAAGGTGAGGGCTGAAGAGTGAAACTTCTGCTCGTACTTGTACCACTTTTTATCTGCATTCGGGACACAAATGGTTGGGAGGAACATTTCCCACTGAGTATAGCGCCGACCATATGCCTCATAGCTGTCCTCGTACATATCCACAGGGCCTGGCAATCGATAAAACGTTCGAATGGCCTCCACAGAGGCGTTTACCTGCTTCTTCCTCACTATGAACATATGATTGTTGTGTTCCGGGCAGTTCGCATAAAACTCCCTTACTATCATGGCATTATCCTCATCGGGATATTCAAAGAACACATTTAGTCTCCTCCACATCAACTCATTATACATTCTTTGGCAGCAATGTCCGAGTGATTCAGTGTCTATGCCACGTTCAGGTATGGCTGTTTTTGATTCTTTTACCGCAAACCTATCATGAGCCTTAGCGGATAAAAAATTATTGATGTTGAAGGGCCGAGTGTCAACGGACTTCCGTGGTTTCCAGAGGAAGAACCTGCTTGTGAGTCGGTGGCTTGACGCTTTCGAGGAGCCATTGTACCTACAAAAAAAGGAAAACACATCATGATTTCAGCACCAACGAGGTGACCCAATGTGGTTACTCAGTCTTCACCTTACAATTGGTCACAATAACTGTCCTTCATTGAGGCACTTACACAAACACATGGTGGGCATTATTCACCTGAGCCACCATTTAACAAGTTGAATCCCCAACTTCCACCACAATTTCCCAAACATCACCCCAATTAAATCAAAAAATACCACACCCACAAATACTATCACCCACAAGTACGAAGCATACACTACCAAGTATTTCTACTAAAGAAAAATAAAAAGCTACAACTTTTAACAAAGGAAAAAAAGAAGAAGAAAAAAACTGCCAAATTAAAAACGAAAAAGAGAAAAAAAACTATAGAAGAAGACACATACCTGTGGTGTGAAGGAGTGAGAAGTGTAGGGGAGTGTTGGGTGTTGGTGGAAGAAGAGCTTGTGTATGAGTGCTTGAGCTTGAGAGGGGAGAAGGGTTCCTTTTCTTTTTTTTCTTTGCTTAGGATAAGGAAGAAGAAGGGTTTGAGAAGAAGAAGAGTTTTAGGGGAGTGATGTGAGAAGGAG
>ML305252.1:0-25528 GCA_005239505.1 Nicotiana paniculata
GTGTATACCCTTGATTGGAAAAGAAAACATCAACCAGGGAGTGTATACCCTTAACTGGAAAAGCAAAGCATCAGTTAGGGAACGTATACCCTTAACTGGAAAAGAAAAACATCAATTAGGGAATGTATACCCTTAATTGGCATCGACTAGAGAGCGTGTACACCCATGTCGGAAAAGGTGTAGTTGGGGATTGGAGGCCCCATACTACTTTGGGTTATTTTCAATTTCAATTCTTCATCTCTTCTTCTTCTTTTATTTTTTATTTTATTTTTTATGCATGCGGAAAAAGATTTCTTGGAGAAAACTTCCCCTTCTTTGGAGTCAATGTTGTAGAGCTCCTTCTAGCCCTTGCACAAATTTCTTTTGGTTGCACATGCTTGTTTCATGCTTGCTTTCGAGTTGCACCTGTTTCCTTCAAACAAAGAACAATTCGTTAGTTTGAAACGGTGGTTGGTTTTGCGGCCTTGATTTTCAACTGCTTGACCTCAGTTCTTTTGATGAAGACCTCAAACACTTGCTTGTTTGTTGGGGATTGGGTTTCATCTCTAATCCTGGGGACCTTGTCTTTCTGGATGGCAATTGGTCACGTGGGATCCAGTATCCTGGCTTTGTTTTGCCTTTGTAGGCTTTTCACTTGCTTTTTCTTTTGGATTTCCAGAGTATCGGGGGGGAGTTTTGGCTCCTCCAATTCCGCTGTGACGCTTAGTCGTATGGAACTTAACCTTTCCAACTTTATTTCGCCTTCATTGGCTTTTCACTTCTGACTTTTCTTCTAATTGTAACTTTAAGTCATTTGGAATACTTCGGCTTTTCAAACCTAGCGAAAATGGTTAGCCACGCGGGGCTCAACCTTTCAAATTCATTTACCTTTATGGGCACTTCAATTTGGTTTTCTCCTTTCAAGGTTTTGAGTTTGAATCATCGGCCATAGTGGCCAGTCGGGATCGACTCGATGCCCCTAACGAGGCTAGGTGCCTTTTGTATATTGACCCGCGTCAAACGAGAGCCCTGTAAATCAGTCTTGCCATCTTTTCTTTGCCTTAGTTTCGGGACAAAGTTAGACCGAAATGAATTCAAAAGAAAAATAAATGACAGAATGGACAACGAATTTAAACAAGAGGTGTCCCTTTTGGGGAAAGGAAAGAAGGACTTATCTGGAGTGGATGCGGACTTCAATGAACATGACATGCCCTTTGGACTGGATGCCTGATCCGTGTAAATCGTCCGACTCTCAGAAATTTATCACAATTATTACCTCGAGATTTAGAAACCTTGCCCTGGACTACGTCCATGTCGGTGACCCATTATCCTTTTCGATCAGTGGCGCCCTTTGCGGGTTTTCACCAACTAACCTCTCTCATTTCTCTTCTCACCATCGCCTTGTAGTGCTCTTTGCGAGTTTTCACTAACAAGACTCTCTCATTTTTAATTTCTCTGCTTACCGTCATCTCACGGTGCCTGTGTGGGTTTTCACCAATGAGACTCTCTCATTTTAATTTCCCTCATTTGCTTGTATTTGGATCCAAACAACTCTATCCACCAATTTTGGACATCTTTGCCGATTGATCGGAAGGACTTGAACAGGGTTTTTGGTGAAAATAAATTGCGTTGAATTACAACTTTGGAACCTTTAAGGCGACACATCGTTGAATCTTAACACTTGCCCCAGCTTAAACTCTTGGGGAAATGTGGATTTTTATTTTGGTGTGGCTGAACCCCAGGGAGAGGCTGCCTATGTATCCTTTCAGAATCAAGTCGAACGTAGTTCAGGGAACTTTTGTTTTTTTTTCTTTGATTTGATTTTTTTTTTTCATTTCATCATTTTTTTTTTCAACATCTCTTTTTTTTTGTTTTCCAATAACACTTTAGGGCTCCAAAGAGGGTAATCAAAGAAGAGTAACCGGCTCAAAGGGTTTGCAAAAGGGTTAATACTGTTTGGGTAGCGAGAATGAAAGCCTTCGTCATCCCAACCGGAGAACATTTGAAAATATATAGAGGATCAAACATAGTACCTTTGACGGCATCTGCATTGACAGTCGTTTCGGGGTCATTTCCTTCGATGTCCCCCAGGTATAACGGTCCTTTTGGTAGCAATTTCCTTATGATGTATGGACCTTTCCAGTTTGGGGCGAATTTTCCTTTCGCTTATTCGTGGTGCGAGAGGATACGTCTTAAAACGATTTGCCCTACTTCGAAGTTCCTAGGTCGCACTTTCTTGTTGTAAGCGCGGGCCATTCTTTGCTGGTATAATTGTCAGTGGCACACTGCGGCCATTCTTTTCTCATCAATCAGAGTTAATTGCTCCAGTCGGGTCTTGACCCACTCATTGTCCTCAATTTCTGCTTCGACAATAACTCGAAGGGAAAGAATTTTGACTTCAGCGGGTATTACGGCTGCGGTGCCATAAACCAATAGGTAAGGGGTAGCTCCAACCGATGTGCGCACGGTCGTGCGATATCCCAACAATGCAAAAGGCAACTTTTCATGCCATTGCCTGGATGTTTGAATCATTTTCCTGAGAATTTTCTTGATGTTTTTGTTTTCTACTTCTACGGCGCCATTTGCTTTGGGCCGGTAAGGGGTCGAGTTGCAGTGTGTTATCTGGAACCGTTCACATACCTCCCTCATCAAGTTATTGTTTAGATTCGCGGCATTGTCGGTAATAATTGTTTTTCGAATACCAAAACGACAGATGATATTAGCATGCACGAAATCCACCACCGCTTTATTAGTGACAGCTTTGAATGTGACGGCCTCAACTCATTTTGTGAAATAGTCGATAGCAACCAAAATGAATCTGTGCCCGTTTGAGGCCCTTGGCTCGATTGGCCCAATGACATCCATTCCCCAAGCAACAAACGGCCAGGGTGCCGACATAGGATGCAGTTCTGATGGTGGCACATGGATTAGGTCGCCATGTATTTGACACTTATGGCACTTCCGGACGAAACGAAACAATCTTTCTCCATGGTCATCCAATAATATCCAGCCCGCAAGATTTTTTTTGCGAGGACGTACCCATTCATGTGGGGACCGCATACTCCTGAATGGACCTCGCCCATGATCCTTTCGGCTTCTTTGGATTCTACACATCTTAACAGATTCAGATCGGGAGTCTTTTTATACAGTACTTGCCCACATAGGAAGAAACTGTTGGCGAGCCTTCAGATGGTTCTCTTTTGGTATCCATTGTCCTGCTCGGGATATTCTCTTGTCTTCAAAAATCCTTTAATATCATGATACCATGGTTGGACATCGGGTTCTACTTCGACCGTGTCGCAATAACCATGTCTTTCCTTGATTTGGATCTCCAATGGGTCTATGCGAACATTACCCGGATAGGGAAGCATTGCAGCTAGGGTGGCCAGTGCATCGGCTAACTCATTGTGGCACCGAGGAATATATCTAAACTCGACGACTTTGAATCGCTTACTAAGATTCTCCACATGCTGTCTGTAGGGAATGAGTTTAACATCTAGAGTTTCCCACTCTCCCCGAGTCTGCTTAATGATCAAATCGGAGTCCCCCATGATCAACAACTCTTCTACATCCATGTCAATGGCCATGTTCATGTCCATTATACAAGCTTCATATTCACCAGTATTGTTCGTGCAAAAGAAACGGAGGCGGGCAGTGGCAGGGTAGTGTTGTCCTGTGGGTGAAATCAAGATCGCCCCTATCCAAGTACCTTTCGTATTGGCTGCTCCGTCGAAGAAAATTTTCCAGGTGTCAGCGCCTTCCGAGATTACTTCGACGGAGTTGATTTCTTCATCCGGAAAATAAGTTCTCAAGGGTAGGTATTCATCATCAACCGGATTTTCAGCTAGATGATCGGCAAATGCTTGAGCTTTCATAGCTGTGCGAGTGACATAGACAATATCAAATTCTGTGAGCAAGATTTGCCATTTTTCTAATCTCCCTGTGGGCATTGGCTTTTGGAATATGTACTTCAAAGGATCCAGCCTCGTGATGAGGTAGGTGGTATAAGCCAATAAATAATGTCGGAGCTTCTGAGCAACCCAAGTTAGAGCGCATCAAGTCCTTTCTAACTGAGAATACTTAGCCTTGTAGCTTGTGAACTTCTTGCTTAAGTAATAAATGGCCTGCTATTTCTTCCCGGTTACATCGTGTTGCCCGAGAACACACCCAAAGGAATTTTCTAGCACTGTCAGGTATAGGAACAGAGGTCTCCCCGGTTCTGGTGGGACTAACACTGGAGGATTTGACAGATATTCTTTGATCTTGTCGAAAGCATCCTGGCACTCGTCTGTCCATTTGATGGCTGCATCTTTTTTCAACAGCTTGAATATAGGCTCGCATGTGGAGGTCAATTGAGCGATGAACCTGCTGATGTAATTCAACCTACCCAACAGACTCATGACTTCCTTCTTGGTTGTTGGGGATGAGAGATCCTGAATAGAGTTTATCTTTGTCGGGTCCAGATCAATGCCCCGTCGACTGACTATAAATCCCAGTAATTTTCCGGATGGAACTCCGAAAGAGCATTTGGCTGGGTTTAATTTCAAATCATATTTGCGCAGGCGTTCGAAGAATTTCCTCAAATGCTGCACATGGTCACTTTGGGTCATGGATTTAATGATCACATCATCCACGTACACCTCGATCTCCTGATGTATCATGTCGTGGAATATGGCGGTCATGGCCCTCATATAAGTTTCCCCAGCGTTCTTTAAATCAAATAGCATGACTCGGTAACAGTATGTTCCCCAGGGTGTAGTGAAAGCTGTCTTTTCTGCATCCTCTTCATCCATCAACACCTGGTGATATCCGGCATAGCAATCGACAAAAGACCGTACCTCATGTTTGGCACAATTGTCAACTAGGATGTGTATGTTTGGCAGTGGAAAATTATCTTTGGGACTTTCTTTATTCAGATCTCGGTAGTCGACACATACTTGGGCCTTTCCGTCCTTTTTAGGCACTGGAACCACATTGGCCAGCCAGGTGGTGTATTGGACCACTCGGATTACTCCAGCCTTTAGTTGTTTAGCGACCTCTTCTTTGATCTTGTCACTCATGTCAGTTTTAAATTTCCTCTTCTTTTGTTGGACAGGTGGATGACCCGGGAGGTTGGCAATTTGTGTACCATCAAGTCCATACTTAGTCCGGGCATGTCGTCGTAGGACCAAGAAAATAGGTGTTTGAATTCAAATAGGATTTGAATCAAGGCGTCTCTAGTCTTTTCATCCTTGTGGACGCTTATCATGGTTTCTCGAATCTCTTCTTCATTGCCCAAGTTAACGGGTTTTGTTTCATTTAAGTTTGGCTTAGACTTATTCTCGAACTGTTCCAATTCTCGATTTATTTACCTAAAAGCCTCTTCTTCTTCATATTCCAGTTCTTGATTCATTATTTCGAGGTTAGATGACGTACTAATATCAGAGCATGAAGTCCGCAAGCATGTCATGTTTTTTAAAGTCGCATTATTAGGACTGAAAAATATGAAAAGTAAACAACAATCAGAAAGAATAATAGACGATGAAATTTTGATTTCATTTCATTGAATTTGAACATAGGAGGGTTTACATCGGAATTTAAAGGCAAGAATTTAAAAACACTTGAGTTACACCCAGAAATAACTCATAGTGCAGAAAGGATATCAAAAGCTGAACTACCGGGGCTCTCGCCTGACGGGAATGGAGTAGCCTCCCAGTTTTGCAACTTGGCGTCAGGCCCCATATATTGTACTTCAGCAGTGCTGGAGCCTTCTCTTGGTTGCACCATATGGGCCTCATACAACATGTGCCTCAGTGCTCCGCATATTTCTTCTATTTCTTTGGTCGTGAAAGCCTCTTCCTCTTCCTCCACGTATTTTGGCTTGATAAATGATGCGGTGATGTGTGGGATCGACTGAGGCAATACCCAACCATTTTTCTTACATTGGTCAGCCCATTGTTCATCGTCGGGAGTAGCTTGAAACCCTATGCCAAAAAACATTTTATTGGTAGGCAAAGTGACGGGTTCTTTAATGCCTTGCAAGGACACCTCGAGCCCTTTTCCAGGTGTGTACCCATATTTGATCATGTCATTGGCGACCATAATTGACGCGTTTGATAGGAAGGGTTGAGGGCACGGGGTTCCTTCCTCATGCTGGTCCGCAACCACAATCTCGAAAGCCTGGTAGACTATGTGCTCGCTGCCCTCTCTTGCTTCCAGGCATGGGGCTAATGGGTCCCTGTAAATAGATTGCTCGTCTTCCTCATGGACCACGATTTCCTGGTCCTCATATTCGAGCTTAACCCTCTGGTGGAGAGTAGATGGCACTACCCCTTCCGCATGGATCCAAGGCCTTCCTAGGAGATAATTGTAGCAAGAATCCATATCCATGACCTCGAATATCACTTTGAAATCTACAGCGCCGATTGTCAAGACCAAATCAATCTCCCCGATCATGTCTCTCTTGATACCATCGAATGCACGGACGCACACATTGTTGGGCCTGATTCTATCAGTCCCGATGTCCATTCTTTGTAGGGTCGATAGAGGGCAAATATCAACCCCAGATCCACCGTCCATCATAACCCTTTTCACATAGTAGCCCTCATATTTAACAGTTAGGCGGAGAGATTTATTGTGGGAAGCCCCTTCCGGGGGCAAGTCATTCTTGCTGAATGAGATCCGGTTGACTTCAAAAAATCGTTCTGCCATTCTTTCCATTTGCTCGACTGTGGTGTTGCTCGGAACATATGCTTCATTAAGGGTTTTGATCAGGATCTTCTGATGCTCGTTTGAATTTACCAGCAAGGATAGGATGAGACCTGAGTGGGGGACTTTCGGAGCTCCTCGATTATGGCGTATTCAACGGTTTTCATATTCTTGAATAATTCTTCTGCTTCTCCGGCACTGATCGGCCTTTTAGGCGGAAAGCGTTTCAGCTTGCTTTGGTTTAGTTCTTCTGGGTCGAGGTATTTCTCTGATGAGTTTATATTGCATGTTTCCCCAGTAATCTCTTTCCCTTTGTATGTCACTACCGTCCTATGGTAATTACAGGGGACGGCAGTAGTATTCTTCATGGGAGTTTGCGATGCGCGACTAATAACCACGGGCTCATTCAGCCTTGGTGAAATTATTTTCCCCGGCGCCACATACGTCCCTTTCGGCACGTATATTTTTGGGCCATTCATCATCTCCTTGTTGAATTGTAACCTTGTGGGAGGGCTCAACACACTTTGTTCCTTCCTGTGTGCCTTGGGGATGTAAAGGACAGCGTCTTTAGAGGGTCCCCTATTTTTTTCAGTCTCAGCCTTTTCCGTGACCTAGGGGACGGGGTTACTCTTCTTCATCTCCTTGACTGGTTCGGGTGCCGCCTTAGGTTTTCTTTCCACATATGCGATGGCGATGATGGCCTTTAGAGATCGAAATCTTGGTCCTCGCAAATCATGCCGATGATGGGCCCATGATTGTGAATGGGCAGTGGATTGTTCGTCACATTGGGAGATTTTTCGTCCCTTACAACCACTTTATTTTGTTCTATAAGGCTTTCCACGGCCCTTTTGAGGGTCCAACATTCCTCCGTGTCATTCCCTCCTGCTCCAGAATGGTAGGCACAATTGGTTACCGACTTGTATGATGCTGATGTTGGGCTTTTCCTGGTCGGAGGTACGGGTTGCAAAAGCCCCATATGGACTAATTTTGGGAAAAGTCTTGAATACGGCTCCTCGATAGGAGTGAAGTTGGGTTTCCTTGGCGATTCACGGGGGTAGGTGTTGTACGGGTAGTTGTTTTGAGGAGGGCATGGATTATATGGAGCTGGGGGACGATGGTTATTTTTTGGAGGTGGAGTTCTATTCTGATTGTATTGTTATTGCGGCCTGGGATGTGGCTGAGCGTTCATTACCGCATAGAGAAAAGGGGGTGTAGCATAAGCTGCGTCTTGGTAAGAATAGTAATGTTGGGAAGCTTTGGGAAATTGACGTGGATATTGTCGAGGCTTCCTGACATCGGAAACCATCATGGACCCTTCTTCTTTCTTTTTTCTGTTGGTTGCACTCCCGGATCCGCTTTGGATGGCCTGGGAGGTTGCTCTTATGGCGGATTGGCTCAGGATACGACCAGTTTNACCAGACAAAGTCCCGTTCCAGGTCATCCCATATGTGCCAGCGGGATATATCCTGGTCCATGTACCATTCTGATGCAATTCCCGTCAAGATTTCTCCAAAATATGACATGAGAAGTTCCTCTTTCCCACCTGCTCCCCGGAGCTGGTTACAATACCTTTTCAGATGAGCTATGGGGTCCCCATGTCCATCATATTCTCCGAACTTGGAGGTTTTAAACCCAAGAGGAAAGTGGACGTGCGGGAACATGCACAAATCTGCATAGGAGACGCTTTTCTGCCCGCTCAGCCCCTGTATATTCTTGAGGCTCTGTTCAATACTCTTCATTTTCCGATTTATTTCTTCATGCTCGAGGATTTTCTTATCTTGTCCCAAAGTGACCTCAAGCTGAGGTTGTTGGGGATATGCATTGGGAGTAATACGAGTGGTATCCATATGGATGGACGGTGTTTGGAATGTGAATCCTGGCGGATCGAAACTTGGTCCAGAGATAGTCGGCGGAGCCATGGCAGAGATTGGTGGTGCGGTGAAGATATTGGAAGACACACCGGAATTAGGGCCTGGGGGCGAACCTCATAAGGCCTTCCGGCACAATGAGCCGACATAGTTGGATATCCAAATGGCGTGGCTGGGTAGCTTATAGGGATGTTGGATGTCCCGCCTGCCCTGGGGATTATCTCTGGGAAACCCGGGATGGTACTGGGTGGTTCCCTACCATTGGACCATGCGTCCCACATTTCCAGCATGCGGCAACGCAGAGTCCTGTTCTCTTTAGCTGTTGCTGACTCAGACGTTAGGATGGCTGGATTTAGGTCTTCCACGGAAGAGTTGACGATTGGCAAGTGACTTTAGACGTAATTTCTATGCTCCATTTTGATCTAGTGAAGGAAGGATGGGAAGCCAGGTTACCGCAAGACCAACCACCTAAAAATACCTTTTTAGATTAAACCAACAAAATGTTAGGTTGAAGCATTTATTACATAGGCAATCGCACGTTTTGGGTATGCAATGCACCTGAGAAATTTAAACACTTTTCTATATGTTTTTTGCAACAGTTGTGTACTTCATCCCGGCTTTATTTCTCGACTTTTCCCTTTTTATCATTCTTACCCTTCTTCTGTTATTGTTTCCGCCCTTTTATTCCTCTCCCGGTTTCTTTTCTTATGGTTATGATCGAATCCTATGTGGATTGCATATGTATCATGGTGCCGCGTGAATCAGATCATCACGTAGTTCATGCGACAAAACCAAAGGACAAAATGCATATTTTTTCTAAAAGCTTCATTCTAAAATTTTCATTCATTAAATAAAGCACTTCTGATTACAGAAAACTTGTAGCCCACTTTTGGAATTTCAAAGTTTGCAAAACAGACTCGACACATATTTTCTAAAAATATAAAAACTATTATGGACTCAGACATGACTACAACTAGAAAAATATCAAAAATACATCAATGCTTTCGTTGCTCCAGGGGCCGGTGGGGCATCATTCGGCCTTGCCACGGGCCTGCGTGCTATGTCTTGACGGAGGCGGTAAAGGTCGTCCATTATCTTGTGGACGAATATCATAACCGCTGAGAAGAAGGTGGTCCGAGTCATATCTTCGCATTCCTGGCATCTGGTGACGATGTAGTCAGCTATCTCTTGGACCCTTCGCCTGATGATACCCTTTTCTTGAAGTAGGCACCCGATTTGCTGGGATCTCGCCTCTAAAGTCTGGGCGTCTTTGTGACACTGCTCTTGCCATTGTTGCAACTCTTTTTCCAAATAAGCCATCATGACATAGCATTGTTCCCTCTCTGATTTAAATATTTTTTCCTGTTTGGCCATTTCGTTCTCGAGGACGGCCAATTTATCCTTCAAGCCTATGACTTCCTGGTCATATTTCCTTTTTAGTCTCTGGACAAACTCTGTTCTTTCCTCTGCACTTCTTGTTAATCTTGCCCGAACTCCGGCCAGTTCTTCTTCAGCTTTGTCTAGATCATTCCCATAGCTGCATACTTTATGCCTCAGGCTGTTTATAAGCCTTTCATCAGTTCTGCTTCTCTCTGGGTTCTCAGCAACTGTTTTTAATTCCTGTATTTGGTCCCGGAGAACTTCATTTTCTTGGGCTAATCTATTTTTCTCCCCTTAAATTGTGGCAGTATGTAGGACGTTTTCAAATTTGACTTCCCTGACCTGGGCTTCCAACTTGCTTATGGTGGCTCGGTAGCTGTTTTCCTTTTCTAACCAAGCCCAATGCTTTTGTGTTTGCTCTGTGAATTGTTGCACGTGGGGTCTCTTTGCGGGGCATATGGTTGAATGCTTCGCAGGTCCATTAACAGGAGATAGCAAACCTCAGCAGACATATGGAAAACCTCACTGACAGGGAGCCACCCGAACGTCCACTCGATTTGGTCGGCAGTCAGTGAACTCAAGTATGAGTGCCAGGCTTCCGTGCCCTCAGAAAATTTGTGGCCTTTTACCCGAGTACCATGTTCCTCGATGCAATTCAAACCGGTTAAGTCGTAGTTCATGTAGCCTGGGTGGTAACAGAGGTGCTCGATCAGCCAGATTTGTAGAAGCATATTGCACACCTCAAAGAACTTTCCCCCAGATTGGCAAACTGTCAGAGCACGGTAAATCTCGGCTAAGACCATCGGTATAAGTGTGCCATTAGATTTTTTTCATCATGAAATCTGCAATTCCCACAAGCCCGATGTCTATGCATCCACTTCTCGGGCAAATCAAGGTGCCCAAGAATACTACCACAAAAGCTAGCCCCCGGCGGGCTTCCCATTTAGCCTGATCTTTGTGAGTTAGACCAGTGTTGTTAGCCTCATAACCCCGGGGATCTCCATAATGTTTGTAAAGAAAATAGAAAGTGCAGAAACCTTCGGACAGGTGTGGGACTTGGACGTCCCGACTAATGCTCAACAGATCCAAGAACTTATGTGGAGTCACCGCCCTGGGTGCCACTAGGTACCGACTTCTAAGATTGTCATTGAGACCAGAATACCTTGCCATTTCCTCTAGCGTGGGTGTCAATTCAAAGTCTGAAAAGTGGAACACGTTGTGGGCGGGATCCCAAAACGGTACTAGAGCCTCGATGATGTCCAACCTCGGCTTGATTTTTAGAAGACCAGTAAGTCCGCCTAAAGCTTTCATAATAAACTTTCTACTAGCTTCCCCCAAGTCGCTCCACCACATATGGAGTCCTAGAGGGATTTCCTCGACTGCCCTGAAGGGAAAGTTTTCAACTGTATTCATCCTGCACATTCGTTTTTTTGATTAAAACCACAAAAATTTTTAAAGTGTTATTTTTGCACAGGGTTTTGTAATGGACCATTTTTGCGAATATGGCCCTTCGATACTTCGGGTAGGAAGTTCTTAAGGACGTGTTTGAAAATTGGGTCGAAATTTAAAGACAAACCACAGGCGGTCACTTTTGCAAAAAACGGCCTTCTGGTGCCCCACTTGGGCAATCAGGCTATAATGGCGTCACCTAATTTTATTTAGGACTATATCCTTTGATTTTGAAAAATAGGGTTGGACCCGATGAGGGTTGCCTACATATCCCACACTGGCGAGAATCAAACAATGCGTAGTTCGGAAAAATCTTGACTGATTAAAAAGTATACACCTACTCATTTTGTTTTGGAATATTATTTTCAGAAATTTTGACAGAGTCTCGCGATAAATACGAGGATTTTCAAAACAAGGTGAATTTTCTATTCTACCTCACTCTTGGTTTTTGTGTTCGCTTTCTTTCTTTTATTTTAACCGGTCAATACACGAGCTGAAACAAATAAATGCATACGTAGCAGGTAAGATGCATCATGATAGTCTTTCATTTCGGGTACACCTGTCCTAGACAGACCCAACCCCTGTGATGAGTCCCCTAAGTCAAATGCACATGATGCAAATAAGCGTTCCTACTAGGGATCCGGCATGAGGTTTTGTTATACTAAGTTTAAATCCTGGGGTTTTGTTCTAGACCAGGCTTACCAGAGCGGACAGCTCGAGCCGAAGGGGGGTAGCGTACCGGGAATACAGAAGCTTTACCGGCTTTGCAACTTGTCCGTATCTCGTTCTAAAATTTGGATATGACTCTAACAGAAAAGTAGTCACACGAAGTGCACACTTCCCAGATGATTTAGAAGACTCAAAGAGAAGAGGGTTTCAGCACAATTTATATACAGTTCACATAATATCAAAGCGGTAAAGAGCGGCATTTAGTACATTAGGCCCAAACACGTAAAAAATCAGACAATCATGAAAGCCAAATATAACAGCTATTCTAAGATAGAATTCTTGAATCCTGAACCAGAGATTCTGGGTTCGGGTCCCCAGCAGAGTCGCCAGAGCTGTCACACCTCCATTTTCACCCGGGTGAGGGTAATAAGGGAGTTTTTCCAATTAAACTGATTATATTCGGCTTTGGGACTTATTATTATTTCAGATTTGCCACCCGGATTTTTGACGATGCTCCAGGAGACAGTTTTGTTTTAAAATCCTAAACCGAGGAAATTTTGACTCTGTTTTGATTTGTCTGCGACCAGAAATCCGAGTAAGGAATTTTGTTAACCCAGAAGAAGGTGTTAGGCATTCCCGAATTCCGTGGTTCTAGCACGGTCGCTTAACTATTAGTATTTGGCCTAATTATCTAATTATTTACATATTTTAAACCTATTGTGCTTTTTAGCCTTTTTCACTTTTAGCCACTTTTAGTATTTATGGATTTATCTTGAAACGAGTCACGATGGCGTGCACTTGTTTGTTTTTTGACATATTGAAATTACGCCACATGAAATGCACTCGTAATTACAACATGTGATTTTTATTAGTTTAAAGTTGAAGACAGGGACATGAGTTGTCGCGCCCGTGTGTAGATTACGTAGTCAAGACTATGGTCGTGACGGTTTTCTAATACCCATTTGAGGCGGTGTTCGATTATTCTCTATGTTTTCTATTTAAAGGAGTGTTTTATCTTTAAGATCAATTAGGACGTTTATGGATTTATCTTAAACAAGTCATTATGGCGTGCACTTGTTGTTTTTGAGCACACGGAAAACACGTCACATGAAATGCACCCGTGATTGCTATGTACATTTTATTAATGTTCGGGGTTAAGGGTCGGTGGCATGAGTTTCCACTCCCGAGTGTAGATTATGGTGATTTTGGAATAATATTTGATTCTTTACCAAATTTTCCAAACTAAAGGTATCATTCTACCTAGAGGATTGCCTAAAATTATATTAATTAGCCTAAAGGACAGAATATTTTGGCTATGGACACATTTTAGCCCTAAATTATTTCAACTCTTTTGGGCCAATCCTTATCTGGCTAATTTTGCTATAAGGGACTACTAGTTTAGGAAAACCAAATAAGTCTTAATGATCTTTACCTTTCGGTTGGATGAAATAAAAAAGAACATGGTAATCAAAATACATGTTCATTCATACATACACTTATGAGCACAACACAACAGGTTTTCCGTTTTTATTCTTTAGGCAGCCTAAACATAAATTCAGAACATTCGTTAATTCTGAAACGGGTTGGCAAGGTAAAATCATGCTACTTTCAGAACTTTTGCGATTTTCTAACAAAGGATTGAACCACAGGCAGTCTTATTAATTTTGAGACAGTGATTCTTATCAATTTTAAACAAACTGATCTCATGTTTCTAAAGGCTTTAAAATTCACACATGTATACATTGATTTTCGCAGATTTACAAGACCCAAGATAATTTGAAGGTAATCTACTGATTCTATCCATGTCGAGACTATACTGAATTTGAAATAAACATCTTTTCCAATAAAATTCCAAACAAGGTGTTTTTACATACGTTCTTAATATCATTTGAACAGGAAAAAAAATGTAAACTCTAAATTTCAGGGACATGAATAAAATTGAAATTAAGCGTACAGTCCAGTCTTAAATTACATTACAATGAAAGCTCATGAAAATATAGGGAGGGGGTTATAACTTGATTGCCACTATACACTTTCCATAATGAAAGAAGCTAAAAATAAGATTCTAACTAATTTACTGACTCGAAGCTCCCTTGAAGCCTTACGTTTGAGCCTTCTCTTTGGAATCTGTGAACACCCCAATTGTTTGAGTGTTATGCAACTACCAGGACCAAACTGACCATGGAAAGGTCAATTTTAATTCTGATAATCCCTGTGTTTGAACCATATTACCTGGCAGAATTATTTACGCACTTTCTCCGGGGTGAATGTGATCATATGAGGATCAACTCACCTCTGGACTTGTCTTTTTTTATACTTGGGACCTTTAGTCCATATTAATTTCTTAAATTGATTATTTAGGCGTTTCAAGAGGATAAATTTGATCAGCATAAAGGATTCCAGATTTTTCCTCTAGTGGGCCTTTGATTGTCCATTTTTACATCCTTTGAAAGGACAATTCCAGCAAGTTAACTACTGCTTATGCACTTTTATGAGACGAATTTGACTATCTAAGAGTCAAATTCATCTACCTTAGTGCTAAAATTAACATAATTCTAAACTATGTGGTATTTTAATTATCTAGGTATTTTTAGGGGATGAATTTGACCATTCAAGGGTTCAAATTCCTCACCCTAATGCCCTTCTTAACTACATCCTTTATACTCTTTTGAGGGGTAAACTTCAGCCAACTAGTGTTTATGCACTACTATGGGGTGAATTTGACTATCAACCAGTCAAACTCATCTACCCTAGTGCTAATACTAACCTATCTAGAAACTTACTTGTTGAATCTCATTGACCAAAGAGACTCAATTGAAATCATATCTTGTGCACTCTTAGGGAAAGAATCTTACCATGGAAAAGGCCATATTCAGTCATCCTAGTGCAGCTTGTTCTATTATTTGGAACTATGAATATTAACTAAACGGTCATTAAACAACATACACCAACCAAAAATTACCAATATCAAAACAGTATTTGTCACACTCACCGGTTCATTATCATACTAACAAACATCTATAAGACCACATTTATGTACAGTAAAAGAAACAACCTTATTTATCAAGAACAAACTAGCTTAAGCAATGAGTAAAAGAAGAGAGTTCCAAGCCAGCATTTCATTGAGAACAAGAAGGGTTAATACATACATTTTTAAGAGTAAAACAGCAGAAAATTGGACCAAATAAAAGTCAGATGCTAAAAAACTGGAGATCAACACAACAACTAATCAGGAAACAAGACCAGCAGTAGAGAAGCCCAAAAAATGAGAGCTTGGAAAACCATAAATTGAAGCAAGACCAGCAAGAAAAAACATATTTCAACCGGATAAACTTTAAAACCCAGAAAAAACCAGTCAGCTACCACCCAAGTTCAAGAATACCAAGACTGAAGAAAACCAGATTTTTCAAATATTTTTATACATAATCGAGTGGTCTTTCAGTATAGGATTTCTACTCTGTGTGTGTATATGAAATTTCTGCATCCAGATTTTCAACAGGGCCCCAGGTATATGTGAAAGGAAAGTCTATTTATAGGGAGCTCAAAGATGGGATATGATTTTGACATATCCCTTATCCAAAAGGCTGAAAATTAGTACTAATAGTACATAGGGTAGCTGTCAACCTTATCTTTGGGATAGCTGCCCCTATTCTAGAACTTTCCTCTTTAGAAAATACTCTTTTAACCTTAAGAGCCTGATTTCCTAAACGGAGTTACCTAATGTACCCCTTAGAGTCCCTGAATTTACCACTGGGTAATCAAGGTTAAACTCACTTGGGTTATTATTTAAAGTTTGGTTAGTTAACCCTAGTTATGTAATTAGTTTAGCTATTAGTTATTCTTAACTATGGTTGATTAAACTAGTTGAAGGTTAATTGATTAAAGTGCCTAGAGTTGATTAGTCATTGATTAAATTATATTAATTAGTTCAAATTCCTTAGACTTAGGTTAATTGACCTTACAAATTACTTTGGTTAATTAACCCTAATTGATTATCTTAATTAGGAATTAGGTTAATTGTCCCATTTCAGTTCGATTAGACTTAACTAATTAACTATCAACTTAGGCAATCTAGGAATTTAGTCACCTTTATTGGTTCAAATATTAGCCTAATTACTCAAATAGGCTATTAGGCAACTAAACATTGTAGTTTCCTAACATTAAACTAGAGATTAACTTCACCTAATTAATGACCCAAGCCTCGGAGTAATTTAACCTATTAGGATCAAAGTTTTATTAATGAAACAGTAGATTAGGGAAAACTAACTATCAAAGAACTCTAGACAATCTATATGCATATCAAAACGAACTAATTGACCAAACGAATTCATAGACAAACAAACTCATAAGAAAGCAGCTTATCAGTCATGATATTCAAAAGGAATCTGACCAAGAACAAATATATGACTGTCATGGACATATTTGAATCTTAAATCTAAAACAAATTATTCGGCTACCTAATCAAGCACATATACAGAATCAATTAACTAAACGGATCAAGGAAAAAAAATGAGCATACATATGAAACAGTGACAAAACCCTAGGTTAGTTACTAACGAATTAAGCATGAAATACATTCAGGTTTTTGGATTAATCAAGGAAAAAGAGCACCAACAAACATGAGAGATCTGGGACAGAATAAAAGAAGAAGAAAAAGAAGAAGAAAAAAGGAAGAAGCTAATCTAAAAAGGGATGTAATAATACAACAATGATTAGGCATGTTCATGTAATAATCAGGAAAGAAACAGATAGAAAGGAAAAGGGGGATACTACGGTGACTTGCCGGAGTTTGGCAGGACCCCGGCGACCTTCAAAAGTGACCCTTACTCACATGAATCGACGGCTCTTGTCAAGATCCATCAACTCATGTGAGTTTGAGTCGCAGAGCCGCTTGGAGTTGTCATTAGCACGATTTAGGGTTCCGCCAGTTTCAGATCTGATATTACTCATAACTGGGCGATATTTTGGGAAAATCAAGGTTGGGACGGGATTGAGGAGACCGTAGGGATCACCGGGTAAAGATTTGGTGATCTTTAGGGAAGCTCCGCCGCCGGAGGCGATTTCCAGGCGGCGGAACCCTAGGGCGGCTAGGGCTTCTTTTGACAGTAGAGAGAGACGAAAGGGATGGGGGCGGCTGGGGGGTTAGGCTTTGGGATGGAATGAGGGTAGGGGGTGTTTGAAACAGTTAAATACTTATTATGGGGTTAGTTCCGGACCGTTGGATCAAAATTATCCAACGGCTGAGGTGAAAGGAAAGTTAAACGGCGTCGTTTGGGTAGTGTAGGGGCAGGCCGGGTGGGCTATGGGATTTGGGCTAGGTTGTTTGAGCGTATAGAGATAAGTATTGGGACTGGGTATTTCCTGGCCCAGGTCCGATTTAATTCTCTTTTTAAACTAATCTAAACCACTTAATTAATTTAAATTAACTTAAAACTCCACAAAAATGTATTAATTTATTCTAACTCAGTCTAATTAGAGATTGATTGGTAAATAAATTAAGGGTGAAACAATTAATTTGACACTCATATATTTTAAAAGAAAAAGTCAATTTTCACAGTTTGTTCGAAAAAATGACTAAATTTAGTAATTAGTTATTAAAACTACATTACATCAAATAATCATCATCCGTTTGTTATTTTATTCAATTAATTACACATAATGAATATATAATTCCTTGATAATAATGATGCACCTAATTACGCAAATTTAAATAATTTTAAAGGACGAATTATGAATATGCAATGCAAAATAAATTCACAATTAACACTAAAATTCAACAAAAATTTGTGAAATTAATTTATTTTATTGAATTTGTAGGAGTATATGGTGGGTGAAAAATTACATGCTCACAGTTGTTAGTTGTTGTTTTCCTTTCTTACAGCAATTGCCATATTATTTGTCATTATGCGTAGTGTTTATATAGATATCGTAATATGTTGATTCTACACTTATACTTGTTCAGGTTATTTAGTCCAGTAGGTGTCTTGACTATCCCTTGTCACTACTCCATTGAGGTTAGTCTTGATACTTGCTGGGTACCACTGTGGTGTACTCATATTATACTTGTGTACATTTTTATACAGATCTAGGTATTTCGAAGTCAGTTGATAGTTAGCTAGCTGTGCGGATTGTTGTTGTGGAGACTTAAGGTAAACCTGCTGCTGTGTTTGCAGGCTTCAGAGTCACCTTCTAGTTTTTTTTCTGTTTATCCTTATTTCGGAACAGTTGTATTTAGATATTTTCTAGCAGACTCAGTAGAGCTTATGACTTGTACTACCGGTTTTGGTATTTGTAAAATTTTAAAGAGATTTCTATTTCGAAATTGTCATATGTTAGATTAACTATTGTTGTTATTTAGTTATTGTTAGGAGTACCTTGTCCCTAAGGCTAGGTGCCATCACAACAATCAACAGAGGGTAAATTGGATCATGACAAGTTGGTATAAGAGCTCTAGGTTCATAGGTGCTACGAGTCATAAGCGAGTTTAGTAGAGTCTTGCGGATCGACACAAAGATATTTGTGCTTATCTTCGAGAGGCTACAAAACTATTAGGAAAGTCTCACTTCCTTCATTCCTATCATGCGAGTTTATTGATTTTGATGTTTGAGCTTTTATTATTTCATTCTCTCACAGATGGTGAGGACACGAGCTGCAATTACAGATGATGCTGCCCGCAGAGCAGATGTCGCTAGGGGAAAGGGTAGAGGCCGAAGAGGAGAACGTGTCGTATCTAGGGCATCTACTAGAGAATCAGTTAAGGAGCCTCCAGTAGCTCTAGTTGTGGGGGGGGGCAGGTACCAGAGGCGCCTGTTGTTACCCTTGCACTTCAGGAGACCTTAGCATAGTTCCTGAGCATGTTTGGTACATTGGCTGAGGCGGGGTTGATTCTGGTTACACCATCTACTTCATAGATAGGGGGAGGAACTCAGACTTCTTCCCCCTACACTCCAGAGCAGCAAGTTCACGTTGCTCAGGTTCCAGGTGTCATGTCGACAGAGCCTGTGGTTATAGTTTAGCCCGTGGTTAAGGCAGCAGCATCTGAGGAAGAACACCTTAGACTTGAGAGGTACAAGAAGTACCACACTCCTATCTTCAGTGGATTGGCATCCGATGATGCCCAGGGTTTTCTGGAGGAGTGTCACTGCATTCTCTGTACTATGGGTACTGTGGAGATGAGTGGGGTTGCTTTAACTACGTTCCATCTCAGGGAGCGGCTTATCAGTGGTGGCGGGCGTACGAGTTGGGTAGCCCGGCCGAGGCAACTTCACTTTCATGGGTTTAATTTTTGGAGATGTTCCTCAAAGAGTTTGTATCTCAGCCCCTTCAGTATTCATAGTTTGAGCAGCTGCGCCAGGGCACTACGTCAGTATCAGAGTATACCATTAGATACAGTGACTTAGACATACATGCACCTTCCTTGGTCGCTACAGTTAGAGAGCGTGTCCGTAGATTCATTGAGGGGATTAGGCATGATATTCAATTCACCATGTCTCGGGAGTTGGAGTCGGATGTTTCATTTCAGTAGGTGGTAGGGATCGCTTGCCGACAGGAGGGCATGTGGGACCAGAGGAGAGAGGGCAGGCGGGGCCAAGAGAGAGAGGGCAAGGAAGGTTAGAAGAGAGAGGACAGGGAGGCTAAGAGTCCTCGTAGACCGGAGGGATCTACCGGCCCTTATTTTGGAGGTAGGGTACGACATGATAGAGATTTTGTGGGTCAGCTAGTTCAGTTTGCACTTCAGGTTTCGCACGGTGTTCCAGGTGCTCATGGGTCTCAAAGTACCAGTACTACACAATTTCCACAACCACGTCAGCAGAGAGGTTGCTTCGAGTGTGGAGATACCAGCCACATGGTGAGATATTGTCCAGACTACAGACATATGTGTCACAGCAGAGTATTCAGGCGAGTAGAGGGCGCCCAAGAGGGAGAGGCTCGGCCCGTTGATGTGTTTCATATAGTAGGCTTGAGGCAGCTGTGCCAGATGATGTCATACGTTACACAGGGTCACCATTCGTATTTTGTTTCGGTTCTTCTTATCGGGGAGAGTTCCCTTATTTGTTTCTTTACCTATGGGTGAGTTTCCTGATTAGTACTCTACTTATGTGTTTACCCTTGTTGGGAGATTCTATGAGTTGTATCCCGTGTCTATCATTGTTTTTATTCATTATTGAGGGTTACGAGTTGTGATTCCTAAGTAATTTGGTTATGAGTTGTGATTTAGATGCTCTATTGGGGTTAAAGTTCAGTAAGTGTTGTGACTTTATTTGGTAGAAGTGAGTAGTGGAAGGTTTCAATTGGTATAATATGTATTCGGCTTGTGATTCAGAGTTGAGGGTGAGACCCTCGCGATTTCATGTGATTTGATATGTTTGAGTCGGGCTGCGTGCCGCGGTGGAAGTTATATTTGGATAGAGAGTTGTGCCTGTCGGGCTTGTTTGATATTTCTCTTATGTGTTTATCCTTACATATTCAGTCATTTTTCGTTCTGTGCTTCCTGAGTTTTAGGTTGCGGGGTGTGTGCTCGATGGCATTAGTTGTGACTTATTGATCCGGGTGTATAGTTATGAGGTCTTCGTGTTTATCGTATCATTGTCAGCGTTGTAAAGGTTTGAAACAGGTTTCTAACGGATATGAGGCTAATTGTCGGTGATGGGTTTGATTACGGGCAGTTATTTTGATCAAGAATGTTATTAAGGGCCTATGTGTTATGTGTCACGTTGTGTGGACGTACCTTGCGGGTGTAGGAATGAGTTGTTGCAGCTGGTTAAGACTGATAGCAGGTGTGAATTTAGAATCGGGTCTTTTGGAGATGAATGGAAGGTGAAAATTTTGACTCTAAGGCTTATTGGTGTTGGTGGAAGGGATAAATTACAGTTGAGATGGTGTCGTCGGTCTTATATGGGTTGGGGTGACGTGGGGTCACCTGGGGGTGTATGTTGGAAGTGTGCATTCAGTGATTTGATGACTTCGAGGCGATTCTTGACACATTTGAGGACGACCGTTTGTTTAAGAGGGGGGGATGTAACGACCCGGCTGGTCGTTTTGAGAATTTAAGTCTCGTTCGGCAGCATAAGGTCTAGATCACCTTCATATTATGTGTATTGGATTGCGTGCGTAGTCGAGTTCAGTTACTGGATGATTCGGAGTCAAATCGGAAGAAGGATTCTATTTTTGGAAGCTTACGCGGTAAGAGTGGATCGGAATTAGACTTTTGTGTAAACGGATCCGGAATTTTGGATGATTTCAACAGCTTCGTATGGTGATTTTGGACTTAGGCCTGCGTCCGAATTTAGATTTGGAGGTATGTAGGGTAATTTGAAGTATTTCGGAGAAAGATGGAAAAGTTGAAGTTTGGAAGGTGGAGAGGTTTGACCAAGAGTTGAATTTGGTGATATTGGGGTCGAAATGCGATTACCGAAAGTTGGAACAACTCCATTATGTCATTTGGGCCTTGCCTGCAAAATTTGACGTCATTCCTGGGTGATTTGATAGGTTTCGGCGCGAGTTTAAGAAGTTGGAAGATTTGAAATTTATAAGTACGATTCATGGTGCGATTCGTAGTTTCGACGTTGTTTGATGTGATTTGAGACCTCGAGCGGGTCCGTGTTAGGTTATGAAACTTGTTGGTGTGTTTAGACGGGGTCTCGAGGGGCCTCGGGTTTATTTCGGATGGGCTACGGACCATTTCTTCAAGTTTTAGAACTGCTGATTATGTCATCTGATTTACTTCACGCCTTCGCGCCAATTCCTCCGCATTCGCGTAGTACAATTTTGGAGGAAGGAACATTTGTTCTTCGCGTTCGCATGCCTCCGTCCGGGATCGTGTAGTTGTGTTTCTCGCTTCAACGCGTTCACGTTTAGCTGTACGCGTTCCCGTAGCACATCCCCCAGGTCTCCCTTTCGCGGTCGCATAGTGCTGTCCTTGGGCGTCAGAAGATTTTACTCTTCGCGATCGCACCCTTCTGTTTGCAATCGCGTAGCATTAATTTGGTGCAGTAGTTATTTCCTGTTCGCGATCGCAACTGAAATTCTGCGATCGCGATGCATTAGTCACTGGGCCGAATATAAAAGTACTCTATTCCGAGGGTTAGCCATTTTCATCATTTTTGGAGTTCTAGAGCTCGAGTTTGAGCGATTCTTTGTGGGTTTTTCAAGAAAATCGATTGGGTAAGTGTTCTTCACCTAGAATTTATTATATTCCATGATGTTATCTTTATTTTTATCATTTAATTAGAGTTTTGAGTTGGGGAAAACGGGGATTTTTGAAGAAAACTTCCAAATGTAAAATGATGATTAGAGGGACGAATTGGTATCAAAATTTGATAATTTTGGTATGGTTGAACTCGTATCAGAGGAGTACGTGCTCGGGATTATTTTTGGAAAGTTTGCCTTTTAAGTTTCTTAGGTCCTTGTATTAACTAATTATGAAGTTGTTTTTGTTATTATTAAGTTCCTAGATACTAGTTTCATATCTACATGCTTAACTTGAATTTAATTGCTTCATGATCCACTCTTATTGATTATTTGACTCTTATATGACTTAACTGAAGTTGTTACCTCTTCTATTGCCATGCTATCCCTCCTTAATCGTTTCTCCTTCATTGAAAGTATAATCATCTCTTCTGTAATTTTTCATCCTTAATTGAGGTTATGATTATCTTTCCGCTTCTTATCCTTAATTGAATTTGTTGTATCTCTTTCGTAGTTGCCCAACCTTAAAAGAAGTTTAGATATCCTATATCTTAGTTGACTTGTACTTATTTGGAATTATTTGACTCGTGTTAGTTCCCTTGTTATTGCATTGTATATTGTGGGATCGTCGTTTCATATTATTTTCTCCCTTGTTGAGCTGTTATTATTACACCTAGTATTCTCTATTGTGGTTATTCCTTGTGAACTAGTTTTGTCGTTTCCTTGAGTTCTGGAATTTCTGCGTTGATTTATTTGTCGTACTTGTATTATTTCATTGTTGCTATTGTACTTGTTGTACTGATGCACAAGGTTTCTGCTGTGCGGTTTTTATTGTGATGCACGAGGTTTCTGCCGTGTGGGTGTTATTGGGTTGCACGAGGTTTCTGCCATGCTATTGTTACTATTGATATTTGCACATGAGGCGTGACAAGAAGGGCTATATATATGTGGGTTGCTCATGTGGCTAGACAAGGGGGGGACACTATTATGCATGTGTGGCGAGACAAGGCAGGCATTTACTTTATTAATCGTGCACGTGGCGAGACAAGGTGGGCTATGTGAGGGATTGATTTTTGATGACTTGTGATGGCCTGGGGGCATTCTTGTTGTTGATATTTGTGCAGTGTCACACTTACCTGTGTGAGTTTTATCTTGTGAAAAATTGTCAGAAGGCTTTTTACATGCTGTCTATTTTGCTCTATACTTACTAGCTGGCATGAACTATGTTAGAACACTTGCACAAGCATTCACGTAGTTAATCACTCTTATCGGTTAAGAGGATGTATCTTGATATCACTGAGTATTGATGTACACCCTTGTTAACTTGCCTTCTATGCGAGAATGACTCTATTGGCATGTGAGTCGTCAGTGCGGTTATACGGTTATAATAAGGGCACATGACGCCAAGTGTTTAGGGTTCCTGAATTTGGACCCGTGAAAAATGTGGATATTCTGAGGTTCGTTACCTCGTGGAGGTTATTGGCTAAAACCTGGTGTGAAAAGAGTCATTTTTGTTGAGTTGTTAATTTCCTTTCCTTTATCTGTGATCACCGGATTTAAACTGTGTTCCGTTCATTCTACTGTGTCATTATTATGGTGTTCCACTATTAGTTGTTGTTTTCCTTTCTTACTGCAATTACCGTATTATTTTCATTATGCATAGTCTTTATATAGATACCGTACTCTGTTGATTCTACACTTAAAATTGTTCAAGTTATTTAGTCCAGTAGGTGTCTTGACTGTCCCTCGTCACTACTCCACTGAGTTTAGCCTTGATACTTGCTGGGTACTATTGTGGTGTACTCATACTACGCTTTTGCACATTTTTGTGCAGATATAGATATGCCGAAGTCAGTTGATAGTTTGCTAGTTGTGCGGATTGTTGCTGTGGAGACTCAAGGTAAACCAGCTGTTACGTTCGCATGCTTCGGAGTCACCTTCTAGTTTTTGTATTGGACTGTTTATCCTTATTTCAGAACATTTGTATTTAGAGATTTTCTAGTAGACTCAGTAGAGCTTATGACTTGTACTACCAGTTTTAGAATTTGTAAAAAAAAAAGAGATTTCTATTTCGAAATTGTCATATGTTAGTTTAACTAATGTTGTTATTCAGTTAATGTTAGGCTTACCTAGTCCCTAAGACTAGGTGCTATCACGACACCCAATGGAGGGTAAATTGGGTCGTGGCAACAATCGTCCAAATGCCGCAGGCTTAGCCGCTGTGACCGCTAACTTTGCCTCCTTCTTAGCCTTCATATACTACTCCAAGTTGGTCGTCTTCTTCACCTCGTCTATGCTCTCTGCTATCTTTTTATATGCTGCTTTCTTGGCATTCACTTTACCTTGGACCTCTTCATTCCACCACCAGGCCCCTTTGCAGCTGCCAGAGAAATCCTTCGAGACTCCTAGCACATCTCTCGCAGCTTCTCTAATATAGTTCACTGTCATAGTCCACATACAACTCGATTCCCCACTACTCCTCCAGCCCCCCATACCCAGTAACTTCTCCTCTAACACCTGAGCTTTATCCTTGGTTAAGGCATCCCGCCTGGTCCTAGGTAGACCAAACACAACCCTCTTTTTCCTTGTCTGCATGATCGCCAGGTCCATAACCAATAGCGTATATTGGGTCGTGAGATTCTCACTCGGGATGACCTTACATTCCGTGCATAAACCTCTATCACACCTCGTGTGAAATAGATAATCAATTTGGGCTTTGGCCATTATACTCAGAAAAGTGACCAACTGCTCCTCCTTCTTCGGGAAACACGAGTTAACGACCACCAAATCAAAGGTTTTATCACAATCCAACAACAAAGTTCCTGCTCCTTTCATGTCTCCAAAATCGAAGTCGCCATGTGCACCGTCATAACCCCTAGATGACGCCCAAATGTGACCATTAAAATCTTCTCCTATGATAAGCTTTTCAATGTGTGGAACTTCCCCCACCAACCCATCTAAGTCCTCCCAGAAGCGTCTTTTGACCTCATCATTCAAACCCACTTCAGGTGCGTAGGTACTAATTACGTTCAAATTAGACCCTCCCACCCTCCTAATCCGTACCACTAACTCTTTAAGATCTCTATCAACTAAGATGCGTACCCTATTCTTCCCCCTCTCCCCTCCCGAGTACTATCCCGTTTGCCTCCCGAGCCTTAGTACCTACCCATCTAGTCACCTGGACACAAGCTATGTTGATCCTCCTTTTCTGGAGGATCTTCCCTAATTCAATAGACTTTCCTGTCAAAATCCCTATGTTCCAAGATCCAATTCTCAACCTAGAGGTTCCCCTACCTCCTTACTACCCT
>MDKI01062700.1:0-14397 GCA_005239505.1 Nicotiana paniculata
CTGAGAAGGATAATAAGAATTAGGACAACCATCCCAATGGTCACCTTGACAACCACATTCATTCCAAAAGTTCCACACATTAGTTTGAGATGGACATTATTGCCACATGTGTGGTCCTCCACAATACAGACAAGGATCATCACAATTAGAATAACCACTATTCGACCAATTATCATTCCAAGATGCCATGTCAAGAAATATAATAAAGTATTAAATTAAGATATAAATAAAAAATAAAATAAAATAATAAAAAAAAACTAAGTAGACAAAAGTAAAGAGTCAATCTAGTAGAATAGTTGGGTCTATTTATATGTTTAGGATGAACCCTAAACGTGTAATAGACTTCTATTCCAACTTGGAAACATTTAAACCCGTCAAAACTCGGTTTCTGGCCAACTGGGGACCCTGGCGTTTCAGCCCAAACGCCTGGCTAACGCCAGGCTAGGGCTGGCATTTCAGCCCAAACGCCTGGCTAACGCCAGGGTGGGGCTGGCGTTTCAGCCCAAACGCCTGGCTAAGGCCAGGCTGGGTCAGGCTATTTGGCTTTGTCGCCCGGCTATCGCCCGGGTGTCCCTTTCGCGTATTTTTCGACGTATTTGCATCCGTTTAGCCCCGTTTCCATTTCCAATTCACCTACACATAAAATAAACCCCATTAGGCACATACGACGTGTATTTTTATCATTAAAGCACATAAAATGCAAGGTATATAATGCTTAAAATCATGAATTCTAGCCACGCATCACCCGACATGTCTGCAGGAAATACATCCGGGAAATCACACACCACAGGAACAAAATCAATAGTAGGGACCTCTGCACTAACATCCCTCACATAAGCCAAAAAGGATAGACAACCCTTCTTAACCATCCGTTGAGCCTTCAAGTATGAAATCACTCTACTGGGAACATAATCTATAGAACCGCTCCACTCAACTCTCGGCAACCCCGGCATCGCTAACGTCCGGTCTTAGTATGACAATCTAAAATAGCATGACATGAAGACAACTAATCCATACCCAATATCACATCAAAATAGATCATACTAAGCAACAAAAGATCTACTCTAGTCTCCAGACCCCTAATAGTCACCACACATGACCGATATACACGTTACACAATAATAGTATCATCCACCGTAGTAGATACATGAACAGATGAAACTAGACACTCATGGGGCATATCCAGAAAATGAGCAAAATATGAAGACACATATGAATAAGTGGAACCATGGTCAAATAATATAGAGGCATCTATGTGGAAAACTAAGACAATACCTATAGTCACAACATCTGAAGCAATGTCATCTGGTCTTGCATGGAGAGCATAGAAACGGGCCTGGCCACCCCCTGATCAGCCTCCCCCTCTCGGTGACCCCTATTTGATTGAGCCCCACCTCGAGTTGGCTGGACGGGTGGTGGAGCTGCTGGTGCTGGTGCCATCAGCTGAGTACTCTGTTGTGGATCCCCACTTAACAACCTAGGGCAATATTTCTTAATATGACCAAAATCTTCGCACTCGAAACAACCCCTCCTCTGACTAAACTGCTGCTCCTGATGCCTAGAGGAACTACCCGTGGGAACCTGAGATGACGAGGCATGGTGAAAACTCTATGCTGGTAGTGCATTGAACGGCGACTAGCCCTGCTGATGACTGTGTGACTCGTGGCCAGATTATGCACCACGGTGGACTAGGCGATCCGTTTGAGCATGTCGGAATGGACGAATCCTACTGTGCTGGAACTGCCCCTAGAAGGAACACCGCCAAATCCACCCTGTCGACGAGGCCTCTCTCTCAACCCGCTCCTGACTACGAACCATCTCTATCTGACAAGCAATGTCGACAACCTCATCAAAAGTAGTTCCAAACACTCTCTTTGTGGTCATAAGCAATCACAGCTGAAAGGTGAGGCCATCTATGAACCTCCTGATCCTCTCTCTGTCTGTGGGAACCAACCAAATAGCATGTCGGGCCAATTCCGAGAACCTCATATCATACTGCGTCACAAATATATCACCCTGGCAAAGCTGCTCAAACTGTCTACGCAGCTCCTCTCTGCGGGATTGAGGCACGAACTTCTTCAGAAAGAGAATGAAGAACTGTTGCTAGGTAAGGGGGCTGCACCGACCAGACTACGCCTCTCGTAATCCTCCGACCAATTGAATGCATCCTCTGAGAACTGAAAGGTAGTGAACGAGACCCCACTGGTCTCAAGAATACCTGCTGTATGGAGTATCCTCTAACATCTGTCCAAGAAGCCCTATGCATTATCTCTCTCTCCACCATTAATAGATGGAGGTTGGAGCCTCCCAAATCTCTCCAATATATGTTGTTCATCCTCAGGCATAGCAGGAATCACATAGTCCTAAGCAACGGCAACCGACTGGGCTGGTGGTGCCCCCAGTGTCTGGAGTCCCTGTACCACCTGATCTGGTGTGCGGGCGGCGGGAGTATGAGTGCCTCTCCCGGCCTAAGAAGTGGTTGTTTCCATTGAAAAAGAGACCTCTTGATCAAGGATTGTGCACACGGTCAGAATCTAAGCTAAGGCCTCTTGAAGTCCAAGAATCACGATGGGCACAAGTGGTGCCTAAGCTGGTCCCGCTGGTGCATCCACAACTGGGACCTGGTCCTGATCTGGGGCAACTGGTGGATCTGCAGGTACTTCCCCAGCTGCTGTGCGGGCTGCACCTTTGCCCCTACCGTGGACTCTACCGCGACCTCAGCCTCTTGCAGCCCTGGCTGGTGGTATTGGTGGCTGCTCATCTTGCCCAGTAGTACGAGTCCTCACCATCTGTGAGAGAATTAAACAATAAATGTTTAGTTACCACAATCAACAAATTCGCACGACAAGAATTAAAGAATGTGAAGTTTTCCTAAGGGTTCTTCAGCCTCTCAAAGATAAATTCTGCAGCCTACCGATCCGCAAGACTCTACTAATCCTGCTCATGACTCGTGAGACCTATGTAACCTAGGCTCTGATACCAACTTGTCACGGCCCAAAACTCTAACCTTTCGTGATGGCACCAATCGATGGTACTAGGCAAGCCAACCTTTCAATATACTTCAATATTTCATAAAAAGGATAATTCAAAGCTTTTTCATACCCGAAATTTTCATAAATACCGGAGTTGAACTCAAAATAAAATGCGGAAAGATATCCCTAAACATCAGGGTGTCACCAAGTCATGAGCATCTAGATAGCTAGTCTAATAAAAATAGTGTCTAAAATGTCAATATAGAAAAGAAAGAGAACATAGACGGAGAGACAAGGTTTGCGGACGCCATCAGCTACCTCGCAGTCTCCGATACTCTATCGCACACGAACTCAACAACCTCCGAGACCGTGCACACCTGTATCTGTACATAAAGTGCAGGGTGTAGCATGAGTACAACCAACTCAACAAGTAACAAAAATAAATAAGGAACTGAGAAGCAGTGACGAGCTATATAATACAATTCATTTCAGTAATTTTCAACAATGAAGATAGACATGAGTCAATGCCGGTAATATGAGTCAAATCAGTTGCATATTTACTAAGCTCAATTTAAACAAGTAATACTATTTTTCGGAAGTTCAGAACAATAGCATGAATCAGCTAAATGCAGCAACAAGGAATACAAACACAACATCTCAGGGCAAAGTCACTCAAGCTCTCAATAGCTCAACACTCGGCTCTCAGCCCTCAATACACACGCTCAATAGGTACCTGCGTCCACTGGAGGTGTACACACTCCGGAGGGGCTCCTACTGCCCAAGCACTATAATCTGCATGGACAAATCACGTGCTGCACGAACAACTCACGTGCTATCGTGCCATATCAAGGTCCGTACGGACAACTCACATGCTAAGTGTAAACATCATGATTCACACGGACAACTCACGTTCTACGGTATCTACACCTCATAAATAGTCCCTCGGCCTCACTCAGTCATGAACCTTTCTAGTCTCACGACCCTCAGTAATGAAAGAGAATCTACCCAAATCAGAATGCTATAATGTATCAACAGAGAATATTAGAGACTGAGGTATAATTTACAAGAAATGCTATGACTGAGTACAATAACAATAAGCAGGAAGGTTCAGCAGATATCACGACCCATGCGGGTCTCTACAGCACCAATACATATCCTAAACACGATTTCTATCATGAAAGGCAGTCAAATTTCTAGAAGACAAGGAAAACATGTAAGCAACAATAGTCTATTCGACTTTATAGTCCCCCGGGGCGGACCAAGTCACAATCCCTCACGGTTCACGCTCACACGCCCGTCACCTAGCATGTGCGTCACCTCCAAATAGTCACATCATACCAAATTTTGGGGTTTCATACCCTCAAGACCAGATTTAAAACTGTTACTTACCTCAATTTCATAGAAATCCTACTTTGAAATGCCCTTACCTCTCGAATCAGTCTCCAAATGTCTCGAATCTCGCCACAAATAGTAGGAGATAATCAATATATGCTAAAGGGATCAACCACAAGAAAACTACTAAATTATAGCCCAAAATTCGAAATCGGCTCAACCCGCCCCCGGGCCTACGTCTCGAAATCCGAAAAAAGTCACAAAACCCGAAATCCCATTCATTCACGAGTCTAACCATACTAAATTCATCAAAATCCAACATCATTTGGTCCCCCAAATCCCCAATATTCACTCTCCAATTCTCAAGCCCTAATCCCCTAAATTTCACTTCAAAATCCCGATAATTAGGTGGGGAAATCAGTGGGGAAACAAGATTTATAATCCAAAACGAGTTCAAGAAGCTTACCACAATAATTCCCTCAAAAATCTTCTCCAAAATCACCTAAGTCCGAGTCTCAAATGTTGAAATAAGACTAAAATTGCGAACCCTTGCTTTTAAACCTTATGCCCAGACTTTTCGCATCTGCAGCTATTTACCTGCACCTGCGGAGCCGCTCCTGCAACCAAAGATCCGCACCTGCGAAATTCAATTAAGCCCACTGGGCTCGCACCTGCACTCCAGGTCTCGCACCTGCGGAGTCGCTTTTCTTCGGCCCATCATCCGCTTCTGCAGAAACGTCCAAGATCCACTCTTCCGCATCTGCGGCTCAGCCTTGCATCTGCGGGCTCGTAAATGCGCTCAATCTCTCGCACCTGTGCCAGTCCAGCCCAGCCTTGCCCGTATCTGCGCCCTCTTCTCCGCTTTTGCGGGTCCGCACCTGCGGGCTCCCCACCGCACATGCGAAATACCATAAAACCAGAAAAACTCACCAATGCCTAAGTCCAAATTTCTTTCCGATGAGCATCCGAAACATACCCGAGGCCCCTGATACCTCAACCAAACATGCCAACAAGTCATATAACCCATTAGGAACTTATTCGAACCCTTGAATCACCCCCAAAAAACATCAAAATACGAATTACACACGGATTCTAGCCTAATGAACCTCTAAACTTCCCAATTCCACAAACGACGTCGAAAACTTCTAAACCACGCACGGTTGACATAAAATTTTTCACACAAGTTATAAATGAAACCACGAACCTACTCCATCTCCCGGAAATTAATTCTGACCTAGATATCAAAATTTCCACTGCCGGCCAAAATCGCCAAAATTTCAACTTTTGCCAATTCAAGCCTAATTCTATTACGGACCTCTAAGTCACCTTCCAGATGCGCTCCTAAGTCCAAAATCACCTAACGGGGCTAACAGAACCATCAAGATTTGAATTCGAGGCCGTTTACATATAAGTTGACATCCAGTCGACTTTTCCAACTTAAGCTTCCAATTAAGAGACTAAGTGTCTCGATTCACCCCGAAATCACTCCGGACCCAAACTAACCAACCCAGTAAGACATATAACACCTGTAAAGCACAAAAGAAGTAGAAAATAGGGGAAATGGAGTTATGACTCTCGAAACGACCGGCCGGGTCGTTACACATGGTGTATGTCATTTGTTGATGACATAGTTTTGATTGATCAAACGTGAGGTGGAGTTAACGAGAGGATGGATATTTGGAGGTAGACCCTAGAGTCTAAGGGTTTCAAGTAGATCAAGACCAATACAAAATACTTCGAGTGCTAGTTCAGCAATGGTACCTAGGAAGAAAATATGGAGGTGAGGCTTGATACGCAAGTCATCCACTAGAGAGGTAGTTTCAAGTATCTTGGATATATAATACAAGGTAACGAGGAGATTGATGAAGATTTCACGCATTGCATCTGTTACACCCCATATTTTTCTACATGAAAGTACGTCGTAAGTCAATTGATTTAAGCTCGAAAATGAGATAATCATTGGAAGTATATAAAGTAAGTTAATAATGTTACCTTGGAGGTTACAAATATTTAATATCATAAATAAAAATTACCAGGAGGGTTGGAAAGCTTACATGCTAAACGAATTGAAGAAAATAAGTTTCGTCGAAAGTCGACACGTATGGAATGTTATAACATGTACTTTAGGGTGAGACTATTATTCTTAACATGATAAAGAGGTTATGTTATGACTTATTTAAGTCGTATGACAGTCACGTGTTACATTTTGAAGTCAAGCAAGTTGTGGAACAAAAGTTGGCAAAGGTCATCACAAGTTACATTATAATGTGTTGAAAATTAGGTCAAATATAACTAATCTTTTACCCTAATATACTTGAAATTATTGGATGATATACCTAAAAAATTAAATATCTATGAGTCTAGTTTTCAATGCATTAAACTGTTCATCTATACGACGTCGTAGTAGAGAGATATTCGTGTTTTAGCGAGACTGCGCCAAGCAGTTTTCTATGGGACCCATATAGGCGGTTTAGATATGTTGATATATATATATATATATAAGATGCCTCAACCCTGTTTTAACTTGTTCATTTTCAGTATATTCAGACCCTATACACCTAAAAACACTCTCTCAATGCTCTCATGATCCAAGACTCAAACAAAGGGCAAACAACACAAATCAAGTGTCGGGAATCCCGTCGCGCTAGTAAGTTTCTTGTTCTTCTTATTATTGCTGATTTTTGGGTGGTTCCAGCTCATGTGAGAGGTTGTTTTAAGTGTTTTATGTTCTGTAAAATACTCTACCATTGTTTTCATATCAACCCTAGGTTATTTCAAGTCTTGCAAATGGATTACACCATATTTCAACATCAAAAGTTAGTTCTAGTGAAGAATAACACCTCTTTGTGGTTGTGTTGTCATTGAGGATAGTTGTGGGCTGTGTTTTCCTGAAATTTAAAGTTTTTGATACTAGTTAAGGTGAGTATAACAACCTACTAATTTTGATTAAGCTTTCTTGTATGTTGGTTAAGTTGTTAGGATAATAAACTACAAGATAATACTTGGATTAGATTAAGTCACTTCTATGGTGTTGTATAGCAATTGCGGGCTATTGTAAGCTAAATATAACTTGGATTTCAACTTGAATTACTGTAGGAGGCATGTGTATTGTGTTCTTGCAGGTGCTTGAGGTTATCTTGATGTTGATTAAGTTAAATGGTTGCACTAGACATGAACAAGTGAATAAAGTTGCTAACTGAAGAAAGTTGGAGTTGTGGATTGTTTCCTTTGTTATAAATATATGATATAAGGATGTAATCATTGGTGAATTACTTCATTATCATATTAATGATGTTCTTAAGTTAATATAAGAAGTCTATAAGGGGTGATATTTTGCCGCTCAAAATGATTGTTGAACTAATCGAAGAGCTTATTGTGAATTATATTGTTGTTGTTTGGGCTGTTTGGTGATTTTTGGTAACATATGGGATGTAGTTAAAATAAGGGAGGTGCTGTCCGTTTTCTTGTAGAATATTGGTTTTGAAATATGAGAGTTACAATGCTTATATGATGACAACGAAGTCGGGTTACTCATTGTAGACGTAAGAAGATCATATTGAGCTTGGTTGACGATTGGAGAGAAGATTGCAAAGGTATGTTAAGGCACTTCCTTCTTTCTTTTGGCATGATCTAAAGTGAAGCAAACGTACACGATACACTATTTCATAAAGAATCTACTCCTAGTAACTAAGGTTGTCCATGTTGTTCTTTTCTTATAAAGTTATCATGAGAAAGTATGTATGATCCTTGAATCCTAGTGAAGTTCACATTGATGGTATGATGCCCATAATGTTAATCGAAGGTGCTACGTCACTCCGAAAGGTTTAGAACGTGATTCCATGAGTCCAACATGCATTATATATGTATCTACCTTACTCTACTGAGCTGTGCTATAGTCGGCCGGGTACAGAACCTATTGTGAAACCACTGATCATTTGGGTTTTACCGAGCTCCACGTGGCCGGGTACGATTCTGCCGAGCCTTATGATGGCCGGGTGCGTTTTTACCGAGTCCTCTTCGAGGTAGGGAATGATATGATGATGATGATGATGCCCACAGAGGCGTATGGTTTTAAAAGTATGTGTATATATTTATGTATCATGCATTTTATGTTAGTCACCCTCAGAGACACTTAGATGTTACATGTTGTATCTTCTCTACCTCTCTTTACATTATTGTTCATATTTATATTTTCCTGCCTTACATACTCGGTACTTTATTCGTATTGATGTCTCTTTTTCTTGGGGACGCTGCGTTTGCCCGTAGGTCCCGATAGATAGGTTGAGAGTCCATCTAGTAGGCTATCAACTCAGCAGAAGGTGTTGGTGCACTCCACTTGCTCTGGAGTTGCCTATTTGGTTAGTAATATTTGGACATGTATTGACTGGTATGGCGGGGCCCTGTCCCAACCTTTATGATGTTTATGTACTCTTAGAGGCTTGTAGATAGATGTCATATATATGGATACTTGTATGGCCTTGTCGGCCGATGTTTTGAGTGTACGAATGATCATGTCGGCCTTATAGGCCCGTATGTCACATGTATAAGTTTCTATATAATGTTGGGTCATCCTATGTCTAGTATGCACTTATATTTTATTCTGATTATCTCATGATGAACCTTTTGGCCTATTTACCCATGATAGTACGATAAGAAAGATATGTTACGTTGGTACTCGGTTGAGTAAGGTACCGGGTGCCCATCGTGGCCCTTCAGTTTGGGTCGTGACAGAAGTGGTATCACTACAGTTCTGTCCTAGGGAGTCTACAAGCCGTGTCTAGTAGAGTCTTGTTTATGGGTGTGTTGTGCACCACACTTATAAGCAGAAGGCTACATGGCATTTAGGACTGTCACTATTTCTTCTTACTCTAGATCGTGTGGTAGAGCTCAGCTATAAGAATTCAAACTCCTAAATTCTACTTTATTCGTAATAAAATTATACCTACATCCACACAGGCAGTTGGTAAGAGATTGAATGTGGTTTTGGAAGAATTAGTCAGAGGAACTTGATTTTGCATCATGCTTATGATGAGTAAATGTGAGGTCTTCAGCAGATTATGTGTGTCTAAGACATGTAAGATTATTGATAAGGATACCTAAGGCATGGATATCTATCCACCTGTATGGTAAAAATCAATAAGAGAATCAGAAGGTAGATACAAGTTTCAACTAGTAAAAAAAATAAGGTGAAGAAAGGTATGAGGTACCCAGTTAGTGAAGATTATCAGTATTTACAATTGAGGCAGAGAAATATAAGTATTCTGAGTTACCTTCAATAATAATAGAGGTATGTACAATTATCCACAACCATCTCAGTTATGCCATATCGGAGCTAACATATATAGTTTAAGAGCATGTTGGGATATCAGGATCCCACTGGGGTTAGAGTAACCCAAAATTCTAACCCTAAAATTGTGGATTGATTGTTATCATTAGCTAACATTTCCGAAGGATAGTACAAATGTGGTAATAGATCTCCTTTTGAGAGACCCATATGGTGAACTCTAGAATAGTACAGTCAGATATGAATCTAGAATATTCAGAAGATAGGCAGTGGGATCCTAGAAGGGATAAATATTTACCTTAGTATGACTCCAACCCCTAGTAACAAAGAAAAAAGAGAATGTTAGGCGTCCCAAAGAGCCAGTGAGATGAAGCAGGGGGAGCTAAAAGTGAAGAACGTTTTGTTGAAGTCTTCATATTAAGGTGATAGGCAGAAATATTAGCAGGAGAATAAGAAGAGAGTAAATGAAACATTATGAGTAAGATGTTATAAATAGGTGATAACGGTAAATCAAAATATGACAGAATGACAGAGTCTATAGTCAAGTGAAGGAAGAGACAAGAGGAGACATGACTTGAGACAATACAAGAGTATAAGCCGTAAAGCCATACCCTCATTTCGAGAAATGAGTTGGTGACTCAAACGTGATTACTAGAAGGAAGAGTTAGATCCTCAGAGTAATAGAAATTAGTATGGGCTAGTGAACAAGATAAACTGAACATGAATTAGGGATAGGAGAATTTGATAATAGTCGACATCGTGAGAATTTCACAGGTCGCGTTCTGGCGATAATAGAATGGACAACAGAAGAATAACCTTTAAAGGTCATTTAGGAAGACACTTCCCTAAAGCAAGAATTGTGACTAGAGTTAAGCTTAAGGGACTAAGTTTGCTGGTTACACCACGTGTCACCCTCGTGCGTAAGGTATTCGGTTATCTTTGGTACAGAAGGGTTACCGCAAGGCGAGTATGATGTCAGTGAAGATATGAAAAGATGCCAATGATGATGAGGTTACTATGGAATAAAAAGGAAGAATGCGGTAAAAAGGTGAAAGGAATGAGATTGAATTTATTCAGATTCTACAGATATGTTACGGTTCAAGAACATTATGCAAGAAAGACGCTGGTAAGAGGCAGTAAGGGTTCCCGTCAAGGATGTTAATTGGTAAATAAGTGCGAATGGACACTTGATACATAAGGTTCTAGTGCGAGGGTAAGTTTAGACCAAAAAACAAAACATAACCCAAGAGGAGTACACATAATATAAATATGAGAATGGACCAGCTGGTAGTCTGTAGTTGATTCAGGAAGAGCCTAGTTATAGCTAAACAAGAGGTCATAGATAAATCAACAGACCGTGTAAAATAAACGTAGTGAAACCCAACATAGGGAATTCAGTCTCGCAGATATAATGCCATCATGATCCTTGAGTAATATTAAGATAGGATTTTGGGTGGTTAAAGGTACCGTATAAGTGTTGGAAATAAAAGAAAGTGCCACTAGGGAGATAGTTAAATTTCACTTCAGAAGCAACCCTACAAGCACAAGGGCGCAAATGTAAGTAACTAAGGATAATAATAGGTGAGTAAAAACATCAAAAATTCCTTTGGGTATCTGATGTAATAAGCTCGCAACTTTACAAGAGTCGGAGGGTGTCCACTAAGTAGTACAACGAAAGACTAGCTGAGAAAATAAGGAAGAAGGCTTAAACCTAAGCATAGTATTGAAGAAGAAATGGACTTATAACAATTGTCCCACTACAATACTATATACACTCCATAAGTAAGTGGCACCTATCGTGGCTCATGAAAAAATATCAAAAGTGATGTTTGAGATCATATGAGTTACGGGGAACACCAGTATTCGTGGGCACTAAGATAAGCTAAGGATTCATGCAACAAGTGGAAGAACGATCAGGAAAAGTAATTACTTAACTTTGAAGACAACTGAGAAGACACGAAAGGAAATCTATGGTGTTAGCAAATTAAAGAAAGGTTGCGAGTAGTATATATAGATATGTGTAGATAGCAAGCTAAAGTATCGTAGAGTGATAAGGTTTTTTGGTAGATAGGAGTAAGGATAAGAAAAGGTGACTGAGAAGGTGACGAGAATAGGTAAGTCCTCGCGATTAAACCCATAACTGATGGTTTCCATAAGTTGTAGAAAACTCGATACATCCTGAATGAACTCAAAAGAGTCTAAGACTAGGAGAAATTAGAAGAGATGAAATGGTGCCATGGTTGTAGAATAAGGGTGTAAGTTTGATAGATAAGAGGATGACGTTTATGCCTTTGATTGAGTAATGATTTAAAGAAAAAAGGGATTTCATGGGTGAAACAAGGTTAGAATACCCCTCCCCCCAATGAGATGAATCACATTGATTACTATGAAATACAATTATTGGAGTATAGTATCGTCCCTAAGTGGATTGGGAAAATCATTTCAGATGTTACCTGATGAGACGTGAGCCCTAGTGACGATATATTACATAAGAGGTTTCAAGTTATCAATGGTAGATTATAGATCAACATTAAGGTGAATCAATAATAGATGGATAAAAGTTACAAAGTATGATGTGAGATTAGGCTGTCATTATTAAAATGAACAATAATAAGGAAGCATTAAATGGCTTAGATTTATACATATAGGATACGCAGTGAGAGAGTAACCTGGAGTTGGGTGGCAGGCCTCGATAATAATAAACTGAAGTAAGAGTTATGGTATAGTATGACCTACTTAGTTATGGTAAAGCCATAAGCATAGATAACTGAGGCTATGAAAAAAGATATAGTAATAGTCATAAGTTCAACAAAGTACCAAGCAAAGAACTTTAGTACACCTATAGATGCCCAGAGGGACAACTGGTCATAGTACTATATATGTTCATAAAGTGAAGCCTAGAGAATGGTTAAAAGCTAATGAAAAAAATATTTAAGAGTCGCATTGTCGCACATTCAAGGTTGGAATCGTACAGGCTGCATGAAAGAAGGTAGAAACAGTTACTAGATTGGGAGAATTTTGACCACAATTCGTGGTGTGAGAAAAAGGCCTAAAGGGGGGAATGACCTAGCCTTTCGATTTATTCACCGAGCAACTCCCTATATGTCAAATACAATATTAAAGTATTCATAAAAGCTATTATTTAAGACACGGATAAGTGCACCAGTCAACATTCGAGGACTAATGTTTCAAAGGGAGGCATGATGTTACACCCCATATTTTCCTACGTGAGAGTACATCGTAAGTCAATTGATTTAAGCTCGGAAATGAGATCATATTTGAAAGTATAATGTTACTTTATAGGTTAAAAATATTTATTATCGTGAATAACAATTACCAGGAGGGTTGGAAATCTTAGATGCTAAACGAATTGAAGAAAATTAAGTTTCGTCGAAAGTCAACACGTCTGGAATGTTATAACATGTACTTTAGGGTGAGACTATGGTTCTTAATATGATAAAGAGGTTATTTTATGACTTATTTAAGTCGTATGATAGTCGCGTGTTACGTTTTGAAGTCAAGCAAGTTGTGGAGCAAGAGTTGGCAAAGGTCATCACAAGTTACATTATAATGTGCTGAAAATTAGGTCAAATGTAACTAAGATTTTATCCCAATATACTTGGAATTAGTGGATGATATACCTGCAAAATTAAATATCTATGATCCTAGTTTCCAACTCATTAAACCATTTGTCTATACGGCGTCGGAGTAGAGAGATACTCGCATTTTGGCGATACTGCGCCAAGCAGCTCTCTATGGGACCCATATAGGCGGTTTAGATATGTTGATATATATAAGACGCCATAAACCCGTTTTAACTCGTCCATTTTCAGTATATTCAGACCCTATAAACCTAAAAACACACTCTCAAGGTTCTCTCATGATCCAAGACCCAAACAAAGGGCAAACAACACAAATCAAGTGTCGGGAATCCCGTTGCACTAGTAAGTTTCTTGTTCTTCTTGTTGTTGCTGATTTTTGGGTGGTTCCAGCTCGTGTGGGAGGTTTTTTTGAGTGTTTTATGTTCTGTAAAATAATCTTTCATGGTTTTTATATCAACCCTAGGTTATTTCAAGTCTTGCAAATGAATTACACCATATTTCAACATCAAAAGTTACACCTCTTTGAGGTTGTGTTGTCATTGAGGATAGTTGTGGGCTGTGTTTTGCTGAAATTTAAAGTTTTTTCTACTGGTTAAGGTGATTAATACATCCTACTAATTTTTCTTAAGATTTCTTGTATGTTGGTTAAGTTGTTAGGATAATAAACTATAAGATAATACTTAGATTAGCTTAAGTCACTTCTATGATGTTGTATTGCAATTGAAGCTACTGTAGGAGGCATGTGTATTGTGTTCTTGTAGGTTCTTAAGGTTATCTTGATGTTGATTAAGTTGAATGGTTGGACTATACATGAACTAGTGAATAAAGTTGCTAATTGAAGAAAGTTGGAGTTGTGGATTATTTCCTTTGTTATAAATATATGATATAAGGATGGAATCATTGATGAATTAATTCATTATAATATTATATGGTTTTAAAAGTATGTGTATATATTTATATATCATGCATTTCATGTCAGTCCCCCTCAGAGGCACTCAGATGTTACATGTTGTATCTTCGCTACCTCTCTTTACATTATTGCTCATATTTATGCTTTCCTGCCTTACATACTCGGTACTTGATCACACTCAACTATGTCTTCTATAAAGATTAAACGGGCGTTGCAAATATAAATCTGGGGTAGTAAGCCCAAAGTCGATCCCACGGAGAATTGAACGTATCAATTGAGTCTATAAAATACTAAACT